>JASANF010008888.1:0-15134 GCA_030248245.1 Trissonchulus sp. WLG1_4
ACATATGTGATTAATATACACTATTAATATACACTAGTATTTTTATCAGCACTTGGTATTTCTTTTTATAAGGCAGAAAAGTGTTTCAAGGTTATTACCAACACTGAAGCTGGTTATTATTTGCTTATACTGATAAATTTAGCAAATAATCGGTTTATTGTTTTGTTTCTTGATTATCAAAAATTAATTATTTGAATAAAGTTAAAAACTAATCTGTAATAACCGTGAAATCTTTCCAATATTCGTCAAATCGTAGTGACATTAGAGCATTTCCTAGTTTATTGTGACCAGTCCAGTTGCTCACTTTGTCAACTCCGTTTTCATCAATGTTCATTCCTATGCTCAGCTCAGGGTCATACTTGTTGGCAAATCCAAGTAACCTAGGTGAGGTTGCCAATAACGCGTCTCGTGCAACTTTATTTTGAGTAAATTTTGCACTGATCGCTTCCACCATCACAGTCTCTGCATATTTTTGCCATTCATTGTTGTTGTAATCTGAAATAGATTTCGTCAGTTCTTCACAAAGGAAAGGTGATGATAAAATGCGTTCGTGTATTTCAACGGCACCGTAATAAAGAGCCTTCTTGGCTTCGCAATATTGCTGCACGGTTTGGTAAATTCTATTATTCAGCACAAATGGAATGTTGTAAGAGTTTGAAAAAATTGAGCCTTCTTTAAACAAAACAATGCTTTCTCTGATAACTCTTTCGGTGGGTGGAGTGAAGCGCAATGCTGATCGTGTAAAGTCCTTGTAGAAAGATAACAATCCAATAAAAGTCAGCATTATAATCAATTGGTTTCCTGTTGCTGATGTAGCTGACTTCAATTATAATTAGCTGATTAACTTGACCTCACTAATTTTAGTATGAAATTTGACAATAATATTAACAACAATAGTAGGTACCATATGGTCACACCATATGTGACTGCTCAGGCATAATATGTAAATAATTATCCTATTATCATATGTAGCCGTAATTAAATGAGAATTAAGCAAGTTCTATTCAGTCAAATTTTCAGTCAGCATTATAATTATTTGTTGGTCAACCAAAACTGTTAGCCTGTTACTGATGTAGCTGACTTCATTTATAATTAGCTTGACCTCTCTGCTACTAATTTCAATAAGGATGAAATTTGAAAATAATATTAACAATAGCAGGTACCATACGGTCACACCATATGCTGAGGCCTATTATGTAAATAAATATCATATTAGCATATGTAGCCGTATTTAAATGATTAAGTTCTATTCAATCAAATTTTTATTCTATTTTGATGATATTATAATATGCTGATACGGTAATTAATCCTAAGTTTCAAGACAACAAATTGTATATTTCTTCATTATTTATTTTGAAGTTTACAAATTTACAGCAGTATCTCTCTTGACAGGTATATAGTGCACAGTGGAATATAGTTTCAACACAATCTCATATAATAACAACACAATATATATATCTTTGTACAGAGTTTCGTCCATAATTTCACTTGGTATTTTCGTTAATCTCTTCTCGGATCATCATCAACGCATTCCCTAAAATATTTTTTCCACGCCAATTATTTATATCTTCTACGCCGTCTTCATCAATATCAATTCCAATGCCAAAAAATGAGTCGTATCGGCTCGCTTCCGCAATTGTAGCATTTTGAGTTTCTAATAAAGCTTTTCGAGCACGCGCATTTTGACTAAATTTTGCCCTCAATCCCTGCATCATTATTTCACCAGCAAATTGCTTCCACTCACCGGGGTCATAGTTTGGAATAGTTTTAGCAATAATCTTACATAGCCGTGGTGACATTGTTGATAGAATCTTCTTGTGGATGGTTTCCGCTTTGAAATGAAGTGCTTTTTTCGCTTGGTAATATTGTTCAACTGTCTGATATATGGTATTATTTAGCACAAATGGAGCTCTGTGAAAATTTGAAAGAACTGAATAACCGGATTGGAAGAAATACAGGGTTCCATCGTCACTCTTACGTTCACATGTTTTCTTCAAGTAACGATTGGCCATGTTTATATAATTTTATCAAGGTTTATAACAAACGTATGTCACAGATCAGACCACAAACGTGAAATGACAAAATAATTGACGCGCAGTCTTTTATACTCCACAGTTTCTTTGTTTGTAGTTTTAAATTAGTACCACTGCTACAAAATTATTAATTATTCATGCAGTGGATTCTACCTATTGTTTAATCAAGCTTTAAAATTCCATCCTTAACAATAGGTAGCAGATAATCTGAGTTCATTCTGTAGGACAAACAATAGGCACCAGTTGCTCAAAGTTCACGATCATTTGTCATTAATTAGTGTGAAAGCGTAAATTTTGTAAACTACTTGACATATGGTAGACAAAACTTATAGCATTCAAAATTATGTGCCGAAAACAAACAAGCCGTAAATAGTACAATACGCAAGACTAACTATAGTTAGTAATTTAAATACAAGTCAACATAATTTGACACGTATACTATTTCTAAATTAAAATCAGCAAGCATATAGACCAAATTTGCGCTATTTAAGTGTGTCGATGTATTTAAATAATACTTTCGTTTTGTATTATTAACAACAAAAATTGCTTCAACTGCTCGCTGTGGGCATGGCGATAGGACTTTTTCGAACAGTGCGTACATGAAAGCCATTTTAGCTCCCCAGGAATTAAAGGGAGGGGGATGAAAATCGATTTTCGCCCTGAGTTGTTTGGAATTGAAAGACTCCCATGTAATCTTGTAACCTTCTGGTGGAATATTCCATTTAGCTCTGCTTGTGGAGTTTACTGGGATGCGAAATTCGGAATGTATGCTATTTGTACACGATGTGATAAGAAATAATGCACTCAGCATAAAAAAGGCTAAAACTTCCAAAACACTTTTCACTTTTAAGTGTGCTTTTTTTGTTCTTAAGCCACTTAGCACGCGCCATTGTGTAGCATCGTTTTGCAAATTCATTTTTGTTGTCTGTTATTGAAATTTATCTTTTTATTGATTCTTTAAAAATTAATGAGTGAATGACCACGGAGACGTATCTGCTTTTTTTGGTTTTTTACTATTGGAGCGGGTTATAGCAGAGTTAGGTACGCCGAGATCACGTAATAATTTCAAAAATTTTGGTGCATCTAAAGGTCGTGCAACTTGTATGTGGTTTGGGCTAACGTAATATTTAACTAAATCATATAAGTGGCTTCCTTTCGTATTCATTGGAGGATACAAGATTCTTTGGTGGGAATCTAATTTAACTGCTCCTTCAAGATAATGTAATAAGACTCTGGCCTTGTTTTTATAATGCTTCGGCATCAAATCTGCAATTTCTTGTAATTTTTCATTTTCAGTATCATTAGCTATAGTATAATTATTTTCCTGCTTACCAATAGCTGTTTCTTGATTCGAGCTGTTTGTAGTAGCAGAAGCTTGCTTAAGTAACTTTTGATACACATTCTCTGGGATAACTATCATACGCTCAGCCATTCAATTAAACGTTTTAAGAAAATTCAGTGCTGGATTAATTAAAATTTTTAACATACGTACATTTTTTCTTATTAATGTCAACTTTTTCTTTTCAGGTGTGCGTTTGCTCACAATTAGATTAAGAACTTTTGAGAAGCGTCTTAGTTTAGATATTTGTCGGGGATTTAAAGGTATATTACCAGAGAGTGTGTTTACAGCTAGTTCTACAATTGCTTTTATTAAAATTTTGTCGGCTGTACTAATAATGGCTGAAACAACCCTTGGTTTTCCAGTTGCTAAAACATAAAGCAGTGCTGCATTGCGTTTAAGCGTCGTAGACATTGTGATTGACCCTAATTAATCCAGTGATTAATTTACCTTCTTATTAGTTTTTTGCTAAATATACATACTCCTGTTCATCGGAAAATATTCCTTCTTTAACTCGAAAACGAGGATCTGTGCTTGGTTTTAAATCTAGAAATAAATACCCAAAAGGTTTAGATATTGCTTTGTCAAAGGCTGTGGGTAAAAATTTTGGTTTGCCTGGAAATATTTGGTGACCTAACGTGGCAATTAAACGGGCATCTCTTGGGTTTGGAAAAAGTACCATATAATGAGAATTTCGTGTTATCGTTCTAATGTATCTAGAATCATGATATAAGTTTTGTAGTACTAAAATGATAGAGCAGTTTGCGTGTCTACATTTGGTAAACATTTCAGGTATGCGCTTATCGTTTTCTAAGGTCAACATTAAGTCATCCAACACAATTAATGTGCTTTCTTTGTTTGTAGCGATTTCGAGTAAGTTTTCTGGGACACCTTGTATAAACTCCAAATTTGGTACACTTGCTTGCAAGTCAGTATACAATTCTTGGTACATGGAATACAGATATAACAACCTATCAAAGGGTTTATCATGTAAATTGTTTTGTTGCTTCAGTAACTTTGCCACAAACATTGATTTTCCACTTCCGGTCACCCCAGATACCACCATAGTGTACGGCTGAATGAGCATGTTTGCAATCTTAAATGAGCTGTTATTTACAGTTTCTTCTTCTTATTAAATCATTCCGCCCACATAGGATTTCGTGCTTGATTTATTTGCAAAACGGCATCAAATTCCCCGATTGCTAATAGAGTAATTGGAGACCTTAGCGGCTGCGCAAAATCAAGTTTGATGCGAAGATTTCCTTGCTGCTGTGGATTGCGATAATCACAGCATCCTTTTGACTGATCTTTTGTGCAGTCTATAGCAAATACAGAATAACCACTAATAAATTCAGATAAACTAATATCGACATAAGGATTTTCTTTAGCAACAGCGGACAAGGCGCTCATAAACATTCTGCGGGTGTTAGGCTTCAATTCGTCAAACGTTAACCCTGTTGCAAGCGGAAGACATGTATCGTTTACATAAATAAATAGACTGTTTAAAAAGTTCAGTTGAAAATCAAAAGGATTAGCATTGATCATTGAATTGTAAGCAGAGGTATCCACCATCACCAAAAATATTCTTGTAGGTAGTGTTCCAGTGAAAACAGTCCAGTCGGCGTTTTGATCTCCAGTAGCTAAACTTTTTGCTTTGCCCATGTATCTTGTTGTAGGGTAATTAAATCCTTTGCTTGCTAAAATTCTTTCGTACATGTTGTGGGCTCCAGGTGTCAACTTGTATCGAGGGACATGTAGTTTAGCATCAATAATTCTGACCGTGTACTTTCCTTTTTCTATTGGATCAAACAACCCAAATGATGGTTGAGTTCTCAACAGTCTCACTAAAACTTCTGTTTGTGCTGGAATGAGTTTACCAAAACTTTTTATATCGCTAAGCAGTGGGATTAAGACTTCAAATTTTTTTGATTTAGAAATTAACATTCGCCTTTTCTCCATAGACTGATTGATAATTGTCCTGTCGCTTAATTCGTCCATTGATGGTACATAGAACTGATCTCCAATTAATGCAGGGTCTTTTATCCAGTTTATATTTTTTAGAATAAATGAATCTTTAGGTTCAAACAGAAGATAACGTAAATAGCTCATCCAGGGATATATGGTTTGCTCAGTTGTAACTCGTTGATCATTGATGTAAATTTCACAGTTCGAAAACATACTATAAGCAAATAAATTACATGTAGTGACATAATCATGATCTGTTAGTTCGGTAGAGTCTTCTTTTAAAACTTGTAGCATTAAGTAAACTTGCGCTTGGTCCAAATCAACGTATGTGTCAGTTTTGTCTAACCGAAACTCCAGCGGAGTTTGGTCATCTCGCGGCAAACTTGTATAACATGGCACTTCTAAAATTTGGCAATTATCGATGGCTTCCTGTGTCACCGGAAATGCATCATAATCTAAAAGGCTAGTGCTACAAAGCCTTTTATTCATTGTCATTATCGACGCTTTCTAACTTTTCGTTTCGATGCACCTCCTTTTTTCCTTTTATTGATTTTCTTTTTATTAAGTTTCTTTTTCTTTCTACTCTGTTTAATCAGTTTTTTGTGACTGTTACCCTTACGGCCTACTTTTGATATAGCAAACGCATTGTTTGGGTAGTAAACTGATCGTCTATATACCGCCATTTTTGTAATTAACAGTTTATATCTCCGTCAAGATCTTTCTCATTCTTCTTATTGATTTTTTTAAATGATAACTGTAAAAGGCATGTTATATCATTAAATACAACTGGTTGCATGTCCTTACCGAGAAATTGCAATTTTATATAAGAAATGTCATTCTTTGACAACTTAATGTAATTTAAAGAATGACTGACATGTGAGGGTGTAGGTGTATAGACATGTAAAAGAGGAATCATACAGCTGTTATATAATTGTGGCTGAACCAGGTCAGTAGTTACAAATATACAGTTTTGGCCGACTGGATTTGTTTCTTGCTTCTTGATCGTTTTGTTATATTGATCAGTAACTTGCTTGAAGAAGGTACATTTTATAACTGCTACTTCATAGGCTGGTAAAAAAAGTGTTTTCGGTAGCATCACTTCCGGAGTAGAAGTTTCGACACATAACGTAATGTTAAACGACTCCATTTGTTCGGTGAGACAACATTCGAGTATGGATCTTTTTATTGATATCATTATGAATAAAATTTGTTTCTTCATTTCAGTCATGCTGTTAGCACCGACAATAATTAGTTTCCCTGTGTGAAAAATAATTGCACGCAGACTTTTTCCTAAATTTGCTCGCAACCCACACTTTGTATCATCGTTATAAACAGTGAAATGCTTGGAAAGTTTTTTCGCAACAAGTCTTAGGTCTATTTCATGTCCTAAATAGGCCGTGGCAGCAATGTTATTGACATTAAAGTTTGTAGCCTTTACATTATAATTGATTTTTTGCAGCATCAATGTCGCTTCTCTGATGCTGCTAGAAATATTTTCATAGCTTTTCGCACCTACCATTGAAACTTTTCCATTATGGAATACTATCCATGTTACTTTATGATGTTGAAATCGCCAAATAAGTCCGCGAAATCTGTCAGGAAAATATTTGGTAACAGTTGGGTATGCGTTATTTATTTCTTCTAAGTTCAAGTTGCATTGAAGGCAAATAGTTGCTTGGATATTTGTTATGTTCCAATAATGTTTTCCATGGGGTAAGTAATACTTCATAATGAACTACTTTTTAATAATGTCTTTTTCAGATACCCACGAGTTAAAAGTAGAAGGGTAATCCTGCCACTTCACGAAATACTCCGTCGATCCGTTTTTCTTTTTTCTCCTTTTAAGTATCCTTTCTAAATTGAAAAATGCATGTTCTGATTTATCTACTTCTTGTAGTTCGTCAGTGTAAAAAGAACCAATAATAGTTTCACCATTACTGTCAGCTACGCGATATACTGGTTGCCGTCGTTGTAGTATTTCTTTTATAGTGAATATTTCGTCAGTCCAGTTACCGTGGTAACCTTTACTGAAAGGTCCTTTTGCTTTTTGTATTCGTACAAGTGTCCCAACCTTAAACTTCAACTTTCTTGGATAGCGTTCGTATGTTTGTGGAAATAAACGTTTTCTCACTGTAGCTTCATTATCTTGAGTAACCTCTTTAGGAGCCATTTTTATGGATCTGTGTTTACTGTTGTTGTATGCAAGAACAAGGTCATCCAACTTCTCTAAGAAACTCCATGTGTTTTGATAAGTTAAATACCGATATATACGCGCTTTTATGGTTCTTATCACTCTTTCAGCAACTGCAGCTTTTGTTTGAGGATTTTGAGAGGTATAAAAGTGTATTCCGCGCTCGAGAAAAAATAGTTTTACATTTTGATTAAGAAATTCGCCTCCTTTGTCTGTCTGAACCATTTTAGGTGTGCGTGGCTCGGCCTTACGAAAAATACTCTTGATGGCTTCTGTTACAACAGGTGCTTTTTTGCTTTTTACGGCCTCGACCCAAAGAAACTTGGAAAAAACATCAATAGTAAACAAGATGTATTTGTATCCTTGATTCCACTGACTAATGGTACTGAAATCAGCTAAATCCATTTGCCACAGCTCATCCATATGATAAATTTCGTATTTATTGCGCTGAAATTTTCGTTTTGTTTGCTTATGAAGAGTATAAGCATCTTGTTTTATGAGAAAACGTTCAACATCTTTTCTTGATATACCAAGTTTCTTAGCTTTCTCATACAGTCTCCTTATCCCACCAAAGCTGCTTGGTTCTTTTGGTGTAAAGTAAAACTTGTTTAGTTTTTCATCCATTGGAGCTAACTTATTATATTCAGAACTGAGTCCGTTTGAGCTAACTTATATTCAGAACAGAAGTCAGAACTATCCATAGTTTGCATTTAAAGCCTTTTATTAATTCAAAAATATCTATAAACAAATGTTAATAACAAGTTCCAGTTATAGTTTGTTGTTCAGAGTGGGAAATTTGTCCATGTTTCCCGAGGTCCATAAAGTAATTCTAAGTATGCGCAAACGCGGTACCATAGCACGCACACGTCATATCTTAAACCAGATATTTCAGCTGCAGAATCTGTCAGCTTGAGTATGTACACATCAAGACTTGGCACGGTGCAAACATGTTGAGTTACAAAGTTCCCACTGCATCCTCGACAGTCTGATCGAGCTAACACTTGTATCAATTGAACTAGCGCTGATGCATTTTTAAGTGTGCCGTTGGGGTTTGCAATTAGTTCCCGCCACCGGTCTTCAAAACGTTGCAGCATAATATGAAAAACCGCTTCTTCTGTTTCCAAGTTTGGAATCCCATGGATCAACCAATAGCGATCCATTAAGTAGTCGGGTGTGTAATCCTCACTTCCTGGCAACGCATTAAGAGTGTCTGCAATCGTTATAGCCTGGTTAATTGAGTTGAACATAGTGCTATATGTTGTTGGAGCATTTCTGGGAGCCATTAATTTTTACACGGTTATATTCACAAACTATTGTAATGGATTATTTTAATTAATATGTCATATAATTAGATTCTAGAAATGTACCATCTGTTATTGAATAGAACCTCGTTATAATTACAAATTGGTCTTACTCTAATAATGAGGGCCATTAATTACTAACAAACATTAATAATTAATGAGTTTCACTCTTATATTCATTCAGCTCTCTATCGATTCCATACGACATTTTTTATTACCATTTTAGTTTACATACACACAGCAAACAATACAGAATTAATCCATACATTGACATGTCATGTACGTTAACTTTAGCATTGTTCAGAAACTATTTCATTTCTTATTCTCATCAATATATATCCAAGTTTATTACGACCGGGCCAAAGAGAAATATTATTAATGGATAAATCAGTCATTTCCATTCCGTTGGCCCAATAATGATCAGTTTTTGAAACCTCTGCAATAACGTCATCTTTTGTTTTCAATAGTATTTCTTCAATCAATGGATTTTGGCGGATTTTTTTCTCAACTGCACTTTTCATAACATCATCACAAAACAGCTTCCACTCACGATCATCATAACGTGTTACACCGTTGCCTAATTTCTTTGCTGTAGACCCAGACCAAGCATTGTCAATAGCAGCTGCAGTAATCCAGTCACCAAAATGAGTAGCTTTGAGTGCCTGATAAAAGTGTTCCACACTCCTATATACTGTACCTTCCACAGCAAATGGGGCAATGTAAAGATTTGATAAAGGGTGATGTCCTTGACAAAATAGTGTCAGCCATTTGCCTTCAGCTGTATTTACGCGGATGCAATTTGGCGTATAATTAAGTACACTGCTTTGTATATCTTCTGAGCTTACAATAGTATTTGTTTCTGCAATCGGCACAGTACCTTCGTTGTGTACATTTAAATCTTGACTGGTTTCCGTCTTTATGGTAAATTTTATGGGTTTTTTTGGATGAAATTCCTTCACATGTTGACGTCTATCAGAACAAGTATTAAAAGTCGCATGACACTGCCTACACCTAAGAGACATTTGAAAGGTTAGATGCCGACAAAAGTAATTTATGAAATTTAATTAAAATAATTCCCTTTTATTAACTGTAATTATGCATTTCAGTTACCATAGCAACGTTTACTTGGATCTGTTGGCTTATAATTTATTAATGAAGGAAACGATGCTATAGTTCAGCACTTCATTATTTATTAATAAACATCAGAATTTATGTAGGAACACATTTAGCGTTATTGTACACACCATGTAATTATTATATTTTTATTTTGCAATAATAAATAATGAAGTACATAGTATAATTACATCAGAACACAGTACAGCACAATGGAATTTACACTCTGAATTCCACCCGTAGAACTAAATAGATAGCGGCTGCGTTGAAATATTGTCAGAAAGTACAATCCGTTTTGGATAAAAATATGTTAGTGAGTCACGCCATTGTTCGTACATTACCAAATCGGCATTTTTTAACATGAAACCTTTATTTGTTCCACCATGTAATTTTTCTTTTTGAAGAGTTTCAAAAAACAACTCTTTAGTGAGTTTATTTTTTCGGGATAATCCTTTCGTTGATATTTTTTCATCTTCGTTACTGTTTGACCAACCAAAATAAGTCTTCGAGCAAAGAGCAATCATTCCGTCGCCTTCCCATTCAACTTTGAACAGGCCTGGTTTCCTTTTATCGGACTCTGTTGCTACCAGAAAATGATTTCTGTATTGCTCAAACGTTTTAATTTTTTCTGGAAGTACTGCTTTTTCAATTGACGGAGCAGATAAAGCAAAATAAAAAGAGTCTGTGTCCATTTGAATAAGTTGCATATTTTGTGGACCAAGACAATTGTGAAGAAACTTGTAACATTTTAACATTTTTAATTTAGCATGAGAGTATACAAAAAAAGCAATCAAGTTGGGTAGATTAAAAACTATAGTTTTTTTTGCCATACAGACCTCAATAATTCCTTCGTCGATGACATCTTGTTTTCTAAATTGTGGGGTATTAATTAGTTTCGCTGCTTCCACTTCTGTAGTGAACAGGACATTTTCATGTTTTTCGACATCTGTGCATGTTTTACCGTAGTAAGAGTTGCCCACCAGCTTCCATAATTCTCCCTTGACCTTTAAGGTTGGATCAGAGTCCGCAGCTCTTCTATAGGCTGCTATCTCATCTTTTAATTTTTTGTAGACAGCTCGGCCGCGAAACTGAAGCGCTTGGTGTACTTGAGTAACTACTAGCCCTTGCTGGAGATACCACTGAAGTAAGGGTGATGCAATTAAAATTTTTTCACCGTAGTAACTAGAAATCAAAGCTTTTCTGCTCGTCTTCATTAAACCGTGTTTTATAGCATACTTTCGCATTGTGTTACCTATGTCTTGTAAGGTTATATGCGTGTTTTTGAAAATTGGGGGGAATTCTTCCCATTTTTTTCTTAAGTCTTTATCCCACCATGGTACTTGGATGTCACATTCTACCAGACCAAAAAAGGTTCCGTCTGCTACCATCTTGATTAATAAACCAGCCGTAGAGTCCGGACTGCCTGATAGTTTTTGATTACTGTAGTTATGAAACTGACACTCATAAGTTTGAATGTATTCTACATCCAATGTTTTCAAAATGTGTTCAACATTTCTCGTGTGTTCAGCTCTTTCATACTTTAGTTGAGGATCCATAGTTGTTGTCAAGTGACAATTATGACCATGAAAATAGCAACCATGAAACTGAAGTATGACAGGCTTATTGAACAAGGGACAGTATGAAATATATCCGTCAACTGGATACCTTGATTTTTTATGATAAAATATTTTTTGGCCACCATTGAACCGGTGCTGTATATGAACATTAGTAGTTTGGCCTGTTTTTTGAAAAATTTTGGTCATTAACTCCTGGCGCGTAGCTTCCAACCACAAAAGCTCTTTTTCACACTGAGTATAGCCCATTGTTCTGCGGAATTTCTTTTTCATGTTGAAATTAGTAATAAACAACCATTTTTGTTTCTCAGCAGTTAATTTCAATTCGGTTGTAATCGTTGGTGCACGTACACTGGCTGCTCTTTCATGATTATTCACGGGAGCCCAGACACCATACACACCAACTGGCATGTCCTCACACATAGACCAAAGATACAAACTATTTGCATCCAATCCAAGTATTTTCTTAACCAATTTTCCACCTCTTATGTAGGTTTTTTCCACCTCGTGATATCGATGGAACACAATGCTGGGTCCACCAACAATATTATTTCTAACCAAATGCTGAAAGTGGCTATTTTTCTTGTTCCACAACGTAAAGACCGCATCACTAGGTGTTTTGTTCCAGAGGTCCCTCATAGCTATTCCAGGGAGAGATATTGCATGTTTGAACATATCTATATTTAGTTTTTCAAAATGTTTCCACATTTTTTCTACCGCTTCGAGAAATGGCACAACATCGAGGTTATTGTACCATTCAAGCATATCTTTCATGCTTTCAAAACGTTCATTTTGCCATACTTTGCGAGCATTTGCGTACTCTTCATCAGAAATTTCATATTGCTTAAGTGAAGAGTAAAACTCAGCTTTTGTAGGCAGTTCTGTTATTTTCAACTTATCCAGTGAAGTAAACCATTCGTAAGGCCAAATGCCTTTTTGCTGTGACACTTGAAAGCATGAAAGCCATTTATCGTAGCTAGTTCCAGCTGCTAAGTAATTTGCAATGTCGAGAAACTGAAGTGTGGAAGTGCTGAGAGACATGTACGCGTTTCCTCGTTTTATCACGTGTCTGACTGAGACTTTATTTCTAACAATATGTGGTAACAAATAACGTTTAATTAAGTTTAAATCAAATTTCGAAGAGTTGAAACCAAGGACTGGTAGTTGACTCAACCAAGCATTTAATTTTTTATATAGTTTAACCCAGCGTAAAGTTTCCTGCATTTTTCCTTCAGCATCTCGTAAACTTTTGCCACTCAACTCACCTTTTTGCACTTGTTGTTTGTAGTACAAATGTTGGTTATAATTAACTCTCACTGCATCAAAGATATGTTTGTAGTCATCGAGTATAAGTTCTTTAGCTTTTGCCGATATGTCTTGAAGATACTGGAACATTTTACCTACCAAAATATATGGATCTCCTTCCGACACAAAACATTTTGCCTCTGTGTATGCTGGAACGTTTGAGCAAACACTCACAGACGCTGGTATTAGTCGGTGAGTAATTTTTAATTTCTGATCATCCGCATTGTTACTTACAGATTCAAACAGCGCTTCAAAGTCATATACTGCTCGATAAGGATAAAATGTGTAAGGCACCAGTAATCCTTCTTCTTGAAGTTCCTGGTGGATTGTTTTGGGTAAACCCCAGCCACCACCTGGGTATACAAGTTTCTGTTTACCTCCGCCACAATATTCCGTATGACGTAAGTAATTGTGTCGTCTGTCAAAATATGTGTTACACTGAACGCATCTCCAAGATTGACAGAATTTTTCTATGTCAGTTATCAGTGAAAAATGCGTCCCCCATAAATTCAAATAAACTACTCGCTCGTTATTTCTAGATGGTCTGTACAAAATTTCAGCAAATGTTTCATTTCCTTCTGTGTAATGATCACTAGAAGCTTCACTATAATTGGAATTGTCATTTGTGAAATATCTTTTGGCATACTTTTTTTTTGAAACCAGAGTGGCTTCAGTACTATCACTTTCTGCTTCGTCATCAATATAGACATTGTGCGTATAGCTGCCTTGACTTGTGGCGTTACTAAGCTCATCAAAATCGATAATATCATTATCTTCATCTTCTTCCAAAAGCAAGGCTGGGAAATGTTTAGGGGAGGTTACGCTTCTTACCAAACATTTGATACTATTATTATTATTATTACCATTTTCACATTGTTCTTTGACTAAACATATTTTATAAACATAAATACTTACATTGAACATTTCTTCTAACTTAGGTAGGTCACTCAGTTGTACACCTGAGAAAGATGCTATTTGCATACCAGTCAAGGCACACCATTGTTCTACTTTCTGCCTTGTTATTTTTTCTATGCCTTCTGGTCTTTTGCGAGTTTCCCAAGCAGCTAAGCATCGAAAAAAACAAAAGTTATCTGTATATTTTCTTCCATGTTTGTGGCTTAGGGATAGAACAGCTTTGTTGTTTCGTATATAAAATGGTAAAATAGTTGAAGATCCAATTGAGTGCTGTGGTAGTTTATTTACATAAACAGTTAAGTTTGTTAGTTTTTCGACGACATATTTAGTATTCGGTCGTGCTTGAAGAGCCCATTGCAATATGTCAGTGTTATCTAATTTCTCAATTAAACTTGTGAAATCGGTCAAATTTCCAACAAGTAAAGGAACATCAAATATTCTAGTATTATTACTTGAATAGTAGTAAATCAGCTCGTTCGTTACGGTGTGACGAAGAACAAAACCAAAAGATATATTACATTTTGCTACGCATTTTTGTCGTTTAAAAACATGCTCAAGATAAACTTTGATCAGTTCAAAGTTCATGTGCTGTAAACGGAAATTGTATCGAGCTTGCGTGCGCCCAGATTCATGATGATGTGATCTGATTAAATACCAGAACTTCATATACAGCTTTTCAACTTCATCATCGTCATCCAAGTTGGCTTGCGGCTCGACAGGGTCAGTTACTAGTGTCGTGTCGTGTTGAGTGATAGATTGAGTTCTTTTCGGAAAGCTTCGTTTGCGCTTCTTGCTCATTTTAACATCGTTGGTACTGTTTGTAGGTTTACTGTCATTGTGTTGCTGCCGCCAATGACGAATCATGTTATCTTTACGGGTAAAACTTTTCCCGCACATTGAGCACACCGATGGCATGACGATAACTAAAACTGTATAGATTTTGTAAAAATTTCTGTAGTATCAATCCTTTTAATAAAATCTGCTACCACTGTAACTACTGAGCTGCTGATGTAATATTTTTATTTTATAAGTGATAGTCTAAAGATGTCACTATGGTTACACATCCGGCGTCATACCAAAATTTAAATAATTAATGAGCGTGTTCGAGGGTCGGCTGGAACAATAGCCGACATGGAGAGGTAATTAGACATGAATTGAAGAATTCCCCCTCCCCTACGGGGAGGGGGGAATTCTTCAATTTTTGGTTTTTCTAGTAGAAGGGGGGGGCTGAAAAAACACTGGGCAAAAGTAAGGTTTTCATTAAAAACTTATACTCCATTCCCCCTTTTTCCCTCCCAACTAAAAACCCCAAAACACCCCGTCACTCCTCCGAAACACCCCCTACCTCCTCCTCCAAAACACCCCCCCTCCTCCTCCGAAACACCCCCCATTCTGCTC
>JASANF010008889.1:0-50840 GCA_030248245.1 Trissonchulus sp. WLG1_4
CATGTACCAAACAACACATCACTCGGACGTCGTCACTCGACCATTAATTTAAAAACTAATGTGGTCACTGTCGCTTGTTATGCAGCAAGAGTAGTGATCCTTTTGACGCACGTGTGAACACACTAAAAAAATTGAAATCTAATTAAAAATTTCAACTTAGGTGACCCATACAACTTTTAAAATGATTAATGCTGATACTGTTACGATACGAAATTACTCACCACACACAGAGTAAATAGACCGCACAGCCAACACTTTAAACATTTTGATATCGAGCCATTGATTAACCCTATATTAGACAAAACTAATCAACTGAAAAACAAACACCTGCACACCCACATAAAACAATTGATACCAATAAGTACATTCTATACTAAAAATTACTACTCACAATAAAGCCCCCAGAAAATACACACACAACTGATTAACACATAAGTATTATACACTCAAAAGAGTTCAAAGACCACTCACGACTCTTAACAAATACAAAAAAAATTGCTAAAATAAGCCTATTATTAACACATCTGACAGTGAAAATCTTCAAAAAATAACCAATGTCTGACTAAATTACAACATGAAGTAACAAAATTCTAAAAATACGTACATTTAAACTGATGCTTAGTTAAAAAGTCACTAAAAGCTATATCAAATCGTACTCTGGCCACAAAACCATACTCGCGATTAAAAAAACACAAAAACAACAAAAAAGTCTATGCTAGTACATAAAACCAAGGACTACACAGGAGTATTTGAAATCCGATAAAAAGGTAAAGAATTGTAGAAATTATTAAAACTATTCTATTAACTATAACTATTATTTATTAACTACTACTTCAGTAACAATTTAGTAAACGCCTATATGACCCATACTTTGACCTAAAAAATCACGGCCACGACTACGGAAAATTCCAAACTTAGCTGAAATAAGACTATCATCAACACTTTGGACAGTAAAAAGTAACCAAAAAAGAAACAGTCTGAATAAATACAAAAAATAACCTAATAATTCACTGAACAAGACATCACCCACACTCAGACCATGACCATAAAACTTCCTTGCGAACAGGCAAAACTACACAAATAGATGAAACGAGCTTATGTTTAACACATAAGACATAAAAATTTCCAAACACGAACGCTTTTCTGACTTTGTACAACTAAAGAAAAGACAAGTCTATCATTTAAACACAAAAAAAAAAAAAAAAATAAAAAAAAAAGGGAAGGGAAGGAAAAGAGGGGGAAAAAAAATAAACCAAAAAGAGTGAGAGAAAAAAAAAAGTGGCGGTTTTTTTCGCTCTCAACACTCCCACCGCGCGCGGCCCCTTTTTATAAGGGAATGTATGTATCAGTTAATTTAAATGTAGAAACTAAAGTACTTACAATACGCATGGAATGTGAATATTGAACATTTGTAAATCTTGAAAGAAAGAGGATGCCCCAATTTAAAAGAAAGAAAGAAATGGAGGCGCCGAGAGTCGACCCCGGGCAAGAATGCTACCACTACACCACAGCCCCCGACACTCATAGCCCCTAATTCTCATTTAGAACATAAAACAAGAACGAATAAATTCTTGCTGTGGAATTGTCAGCCTCTACTAGTGGCAGCCCTCATAGTTCCAACACAGGGGTACTGAATGTAAAACAATGATCTACAAAGCGACAGCGATCGGTTAAATCTGTCAACATTGAGGTTATTCAGTAGTTAATCTGCAAAAAACCTACGTATTTGAAGGTGTCTACAAAATCCTACTCAGGGTTTTCAAAAAAGAAGGATTTGTCAACCATCCAAATTAAAAACAAATTATTATGAAATTAAAGGTTCATTTTAAACTATCGGAATAATTCGCCAAGATCTGTTGTGAATTTAATATAATCGATGCTGACAAAATCATACCAAAATGTGCTTTAATTTGATAATAATTCACAATGATTGATAATTTTCGATTTCCTCTCTGGTTCTTCCGGGATGGTAATATCCCCCATTAATTTTTAATAAATTTTTTTAAAAAAACTCCAACTAAAAGCCGCCAAAAAAAAATTGACAATAGTCCAAGAGACAAAATTCTAGTTTAAAATAAATTGAAATAAAAATTTATGTATCAGTTTTTATAAAATAAAAGGTTAAGCGAAAAAAATGCACAACTTCCCATTTTTACTGCTCATTGTAAATAAACTGTCCGAAAAGTTAACTAAAGGAATGTACGCATGTCCTTTTGATCTAGGTTTGTAACATGCAGAAAACAACTTTGTAGCTTTAAAACATAGAAACTGTAAATACGTACAGAATAACATTTATTGCATAATTCTCATACGTGGCTAATGTGAAGTCTAAACATATTTCCTTTTGTTTTATTCCCAGCAAGCAATTGGAGCTTTTCGAAAACATAATGCTAATAGTTTTGTGGTGCCAGCATGGCGAATTACGAGATATATATGTGATGATTCTTTTTAAATGATGGGTTCTGTTCTGTTCTCTTGTAGAAGGGTTTACTAGTATGTTCTTATCTTCGCGGCCATTATTTTGTCATATCACTGTATCCTTGCAAGTCATTTGTTTCTAACCTACTTCTTTTGTCTAGCTTTTGTTTGTCATTGACTTAGTAGAAGTCATATGAGAAGTCATTTGAGGAGTCATTTCATTCATTAAATCATAACCACTAACTTGGTCTCTGTGTTTCATTGCTAGTTTTAAGTTACTGTTATAAATTGGCGCTGCGAGTAGGGTCGTTTTCTAGAGTCGGTAATTCTCGTCCGAAGCAACGAGGTAACCGCAAGCCACAGTGGACAGCCGATGGCAAGCCTATTTGCTTGTAGAAAAGTGGGTCACATGATTAACGTCTGTCGACAGCGACAGAAAAGAGACGATTCGAAGATGTCCGGAGCAGGGCAGTCGCAGCGACAGAATTCAAAAACGCTATTAGCTGCGGTGAATGTTGGTTCGGACTTGGTTGACACATCGCCAGAATTCTCGGAGACAGAAACCCAAGAATTCGGACGACTGCGCGTAGAAAATGATATTTTCTGGGATCAAATAGACAGGTTGCTACCTGTTAAATACAGTTTGTCGGCTTGATTACTGTGAGTCCTGCTTTTGCTGAAGAGCCGCCACAGAAGGTTCCAAATGGTCATGCAATCGACACCCGTGGGCCCACGGAAAACCGTCGCAAGACCTCTACAAAGGAGCGTCGACAGTCACCCTGTGGCATAAGTCCCAGCATAAGGAAATGGAATCACCACGCGTCCAAAAGACTTCGGAAACTAACGAGACGAGTCTGCAGAAAAAGAAGCCAAACACATGCTTCTTTAATCTTTGTACTTCGGCTCTTGTTATGGACTATAATATTCGGGAACAGTGTCAATAAGCTCCATGCTCAGAAGTCATTCCCAATGATCTGTGATATTAGCAACGAGAGAACGCTATGGTCCATGCCACCCATGTCGTCGTGCGTCAAGTCCTCCTCACGTAATGGACCTGGTGAATTTTATGGACCAAATTGCAGCTTTATAAGAGAAATAATGTGCAGTATAGAAGCAAGGCCTGGAAATGTGTGATTGTCAAACAACTGGTAAGAACATTCTCCTACTTTATCAACGAAGAAAATTTGAAACAAGAGTCCAAGGAAGCTGTTCCAGTGACAGCAGCGGAATGCCATCGAATGGTGAAATTCAAAGAATGTGAATAAGGAATGCTTCGCAAGAAATGCAATTTGTACCAAACTGAAAACAAATTAAATTGGTACTATCCTGGCGGTGGTATTAATTGTTGCAAGTGGATCACATTTGAGGCAGTCAATTGTTTCCTGCACGAAGCTTATGTTTATAAGCGGCACGAAGCATCAACCATAGAAAGTACTGCAGGGGTTGTCACTGACTGCAAATACCACGATGGCAAGTGCGCCGTCCAGGATGCAAGTTTTCTGCAGTGGCAAATAACCACCGAAGAAAAATGCGAGCTATTGCCATGGCAGGTGATGAATGGAGAACAGTTAGGTGAAGCTTGGTTATCAACGGATAAAACACTGGCCCTTACCACAACAACCCACCAGAAAGTAAAAGACTGTGAAGGTAATGAAATAGTCATGTCAGACCAAGGAATTGCTTTTCGAGTACTCGAGCAGAAAAAGAATATTCTAAAAGTGTCCGAACAAGTTCGTAAAATGTACTTTCGTGTAAAACGATCTTCTTTAGTTACACAGAATAACGATTGGTTGGTAACTACAGATTTGCTAGCAGCCAGCTTACAAGCATTGGAGACAGATGTTAAAGAACTTGTACGTTACGGTTTTCAACATGCCCTGCATACAACTTGCAACGCCATGAAACAATTGTGAAGCAACTAAGAGCAACTTTGATAACACAGCCGACGTGGGCCATGGGAAGAAAGAGAACCCAAAAAAAAAAAAAAAGAAGGGGGCGGCGAAACACGCGGCCCCCGAAGAACCACCACACCACCACACCCCCCAACCCACCCGTCAACTACTAGGTAGAGGCAAACTAATAGCACGAGCTAGCGGTGGAACAATTGAGACGTACCGATGCAAGGTGCTCAACCGCAGTCTCGTACAATTTCAACCATTAGGAAAAATTTGTACTAATGTGATACCAATAAAAGTCAAGTTACAAGATCACACCATGGACGCATTCTTGGAACCGACAACCAATGTCACTTCACGGACTAGTAGTCCTGGAACCTGCAGCCACGTGCAAGAAATCCTACTAGAATTGAATGAAGAAAGATATTTATATAATGGTAGCACTGGAAACTTGACCCGAGCCCCTAAAGTTGAACAGTTGAAATTATTTCAACGGAATTGGAATGATAGTCTTTTTCAAGATACTACAATATTTCATCAGATTATAATGTACAATTGGTCTGAGCACAGACGCACATATCGTTAAACGACGTCATGGGAGGGCTTAGAAGCCAGCAACAGATACTACAAGAGTTGGGCGCTATGAGCTCGTCAAGTCCAGCGATTGCCGCCAACAGCATCGCTGCCAATATGATGAACCGTGGATTCTTTAGATTTTTGTCTGGGTTACAGGTCAATATGTATCAAGTATGGGTGTTTCTAATTTGAGTCTATGTGACTATGTCAGCAATCGTCCTACACTGTTGCCCAGCAAAGTACAAAGAATTAATTACAATACCAGATACGATACAAAAAATTGCTGAACTGTTCCCATCGATTAGAAATTTAAAAACCAGTAATTATGACAATAAGGAAACGGAGGAAACATTATCTCAACAGTCAAATACCACCACGGAAGCGGTTGAACGATCAAGCGTGAAGTCCCACTACTTCAGATATCCTGGATCGATCCCCAGCTGGCCACCAAAATGGCTAAGGAACGACAATGAAACTACGGCCGCCATAGTTTCACATGAAGGAAGGCAACCAACATGAAGGGAACAACAACAAGGAAACCGCACCGATTATAGCAACATCGGTAACCGATCACCAACTCCCAATTTCTGGATGCGCCAATGTAAGAATAGTCATTGGAAAACAGGAAATTGTGCACAAAGTACAAATTAACGACGAAAACCCACATTTATGCATTTTGGGAACCGATTTTTTGTCAAGATTCAGTAGTGTAACTATAAACCACGACAAGAAGCAGATAAAATTAGGACCGCATGTGTTACCATTGAAAATACACAATGCGCCACGACGATACTATTCGGCGAAAGTCAATTTAGTCACTACTGTCAAATTGCCTGCAAATTCCTGTGTTACTATGCCAGGAGAGATTCATCCTAATTTAAATTCTCCAGAAAATTATGAGCACGTCATTTCAAATTACCAGAATCGTGCTATTATAGTCGACCCTAAAATCCTCAAGACGGAAGGAGTGGTGGTGAAACGTGTCATAGCAAGACCCAAGCAAAGATTAATACCAGTGTGCGTGTTAAATTTAACAGCCTTACCAACACTGCTTCACGCCGGACTTACCATGGGATATATTGATAAAGATGTGGCAAACGTCGATTCCATGAGTATTCATACTCCCTCTGAACCTGACAAGCAGAAGTCATTCGCTGAAGAACTCAATATGAAGAACAGTGGTCTGCTGCCTTGCCAGGAACGACAACTGACCGCGCTACTTCACGATTTTGTAGACATATTTGCACAGGACGACTACGATTTAGAAAGATCAAGTCGTGTCTATCATAAAATAGAAACAGCAGATCACCCACCCATAAATCAAAGACCACACTCCCTGCTGTTTGCCGTGCGCGATGACGTGGCCAAGTAAATCAAAGAAATGAAACGTAAGCAAATTAGTCGCCCTTCTGTGTCGCCATGGGCAAGCCCCATTGTAGGTGTTAAGAAGAAGGTTGGAAGCAATCGTATATGCGTTGACTATAGGAAATTGAATTCAGTCACAAAGAAAGATGTGTGGCCACTACCAAAAACAGAGGATATACTAGCGTCCCTCGGAGGAGCTCGTTACTTCACAAGCCTGGATCTAGCGTGGGGATACCACCAACTGGAAGTTCATCCTGACGACCGCGAGAAGACAGCCTTTACCAGTTTTGCAGGGCTATACGGGTACAACAGAATGCCGTTCGGTCTGTGTAATGCTCCAGCAACTTTCCAGCGGCATATGGAGTTCACAATTGCTGGACTACAATGGAATATATGCACCGTGTACCTTGACGATGTGTTAATCTATAGCCCAGATTTTGATTCTCATTTAGCACATATTGCCCAAGTCTTTCGACGATTACGACGAGATGGACTAAAACTCAAATTACGGAAACGTCAATTTGCGCGAAAAGAAGTCCCGTACCTGGGTCACATTTTGTCTGCAGACGGGAATAGACCAGACCCAGAGAAGTTCAGAGCCGTATCCAAATGGCCACGGCCAACTACAGTCCATGAAACTAGACTATTTCTGGGATTTCCTTCATACTATCAAAAGTTTGTACGCAATTTTTCAAACAAAGTGGCACCGATCAATAGATTACTTCAGAAAAATCACAAATTTAAATGGACAGATGCCTGTGAATTAGCATTCAAAGATATAATCATGCAACTAACGGCAGCTCCTATGTTGGCGTTTCCAAACCCAGAGTTGCCATATGTACTCTACACTGATGCAAGTGACATTGGCCTTGGAGCAGCACTGCACCAACAATATGATAAAATCGAACGTCCTGTGGCCTTCATAAGTAAAGGACTGACTAAGGCGGAGAAGAATTACTCAATTACTGAAAAAAGCACCAGCTGTTGTTTGGGAGATGAAAAAGTTTAGAATGTACTTATATGGGGCTGATATAACACTTGTCACTGATCATGCAGCACTCAAATGGCTGCTAACAACTAAAAAACCGTCAGGACGATTGGAACGTTGGGCACTCAAACTACAGGAACACACTAAAAATTGTTCATCAATCAGGCAAAAGACACATGAACGCGGACGTCTTGTCCCAAATTGCAGAAGTCCACCTTATTGAAACACGAAAGCCAGCACTGATTCGTGTCATGGAGGAACAATGCCAGGATCCAGATTTGAAATGCCTAACCATGAATCTGCAGCAAAATGAACTACCAAAGGACCCGAAACTTGCAAAGTTCAGAAATATTCATCACAGTACAGGATGTGAAATAACATCCTTTACAAAACAACAAAGGACAAAGATAAACTAGTAGTTCCAAGTTCACTTCGATCAGATATCATCAAAATGTTCCATGACGAACCTGTCGGAGGTCATTTGGGTTTTGATAAAACACTTGCAAAAATAAAACGACACTTTTTCTGACCAAACATGCGTTCGGAAATAATGAAGTACTGTAATAGTTGCTTGCCTTGTGCCACTCGAAAGACACCGGCCAGATATCGACAACCTCCCCACCAACCGATCCCAGTCTCAGGACCATTTTATCTTGTGGCCGTAGACCTAGTGTGCCCACTTCCACAATCGCTAAATGGCAACCGATAATAATAGTATTTACGGACTATTTAACAAATGGCCGGAGGCGTTTGCACTGCCGGACCAGAAAACCGAAATGTTGACAAAGTTTTCGTGGACGAAATCCTTAGTCGACACGGGGCACCCAGATTAAATTTTATGAGCGCCTTACTTCTGCCAGATTTTAACTACCGAGAAAGTTTTCACGACAGCGTATCACCCTCAAACCAATGGACTTGTCGAACGTTTCAATGGAATCTTGGCCACAATCATATCTATGTACACGGACAGCCAACAACGCTTTTGGGATCAATGGCTACGTCTCGCGTTGCTAGCATACCAAACATCAGTGCAGACATCATCCAAATTTACGCCATTGTTTCTACTTTACGGAAGGGATGCCCAACTACCGCGAGAAGTAGAATTGACGACAGATTGGCAAAACAAGGGAAACTTAACGACTTGTTTCGGGACCTACAGTTCTTGCTAGCTAATACCTATGCTGTAATCAAATATGCTGGAATCGCGCTTCCCCAAGTGCCTAACAAACCGAAGTACTCTCCTCCAGTTTCAGTACTGGGAATGATCAAACATGTCCAGCTATCACATGTCAACGACCCGCATGACTTTTTTGTACGACTCGCTCGAGACCAAACCTACTTAGAGGACATTGAACAAATCCTCAACCATGAGGAGTACGAATCTTTTTGTGTTCTGGACCGATTCCCTGTTCAACTTCTTTGCGTGGCTTGAGAAAATGCTACTCGACCGTTCCGACGTGTGCCGGTTCTAGAAAACAACCTTAACGACAACGGATGCGTTGCAGTTTTCTTCATTGACTCGGGTCAAATGATGAAAGTTGATACAAACAACATGCTACCACTCCTAACTCACGAGTTCAAGTGCTTAACGACCCCAGCATTGGCTTACCATTGTCGCTTGGACGGCCTCAATGGACCGCCCTTCGGTCTTCTTTGGCATCCGGACATTTTAACCATGTTCCAACAACGGCTGCAAGACACAGTGGAGTGCGAGTTTACGTTTGTCACAATGGGACTGCATGGACTACCCCATTACAGTATCAAACCAATAAACTGTGACATGGATATATTACATAAACTCGTTGAATTACACCACCCAGCAGACTACAACACATCGGAAGGCATCATCGAGGAGATGCCTCCTGATGCAAACGAAGATGACAATCGCGACCTCAAAATAGCAGACTGCCAACAAGAAGCCGACATTGTCGACCAGATACCTCAAGAAACCACCGATAATGAAAACGCAAAGCTCGAAGATGTCGCTCACTGCCAACACGATGCGGAAACCTGCAGCGAACACAACATGGCAGAAGTCATGAATGATAACGAAGATGTAATTGATATAACGCTATCCGACGATGACGTGGAAATGATTAACACCAGAGTCGCAGATGAAGACCAGCCACATTCAGACACAATCAGCCAGCCACCAAGTGGGCCAACGGAGGCAAGAACGACGGGTTTCTACGACGTCGAAGAAAGTTCTGTGATGGCTCTAACTGTCCCCTGCCCGGTCGACATTGCAGGAATTCAGTTTCCTTGCCCGATGTGGGCCATGCTCTATCTGTTCTTGCTTTCTATTGGCTAGAAATACTATACTGCAAAGTTACAGGCTGCATGGTTGATGATGGTAGTTCTGGAAGAAAACTTGCCTGAAGCGATCCGAAGATACTTACAGGAGAAAAACCGAGTGAAGTTAGATCCAAATTTTCTGTATTCCCTGATAAGACCGATCATTTTGTATGTTATACATGAGCTGACGCGCCAGTCGGAAGTGTTTGCAGCTGCAATGAGTCAAGTCCCCTTATTTGTCGAAGCTATAAAAATTGATTCGGAATACAGAGCCCTGTTTAATGAAGAGCTGTACTATTGCGATAATATTTTGCTAGAATACCTGCAAATGGGCCCCGACAAACAAATCAGCTCCATGCTACCCCTATTGCCATTTACGATGAATTCGACGGATTACCTACTGATAATCACAGACACGGCTATGGCTGGACGAGTCCGATTTCGAAATCGAAATGCCACAATTGTTCGCATCCCTCGGATACAACTGATAACAACTGACAGAAACAGGTCGCTAATGGATGTGCTCAGTCGCTATCATTCATTCAAATTTACAGCAGTCCTTGTGATCGTTGGCGTTGATGATTTACAAACTGTACGAAATACGGCGAAACTGCAGCCACGTTATGACACGGTCCTTTACGCTTTGAACAATAGCTACGCCTGCCAGACATTTATAACTGAAACACCGCCACGTTCTGATGATTTGCGTCACCTGGTGCCCGATTCGCGAACAGCACTAGCATCAGCTGCAACAAACTATGACAATACGACGATAATTCGCATGACCGATCTGGACTCGGAACCGTTAATAATAAATCATCATAATGGTGTTGTACTAGCAGCCAAGGGCATCTTACGATTTATGCGGTACTATTGCAATATTTACCGCAATTACGCCTAGAGTTCGAGCGCTAAATGATTACAACAATTTTCGGCTATAATGTAATTGATTTCCCAGTCACCAACTAAATCCACTGTTCTGCTATTATTTAACAACTATTTATTGCTCTATTTTAATGTATTGATCAGTATTATAATGCGCAGTTTTGACATTGGTGACATATTTGCGAGAAGTCAATTTGTTCAATTGCTCTTATCAATTAACCTATTGTTATTTGTTGATGTCAATTTTGTGTTTGTTCTGGAGACCAAAATTTCTAATGCGAGGGTAATGTAAATACGTACAGAATAACATCAAGAGTACATAATAGTGTCTCACTCTTTATAGAAGAAGAGTAAGAACACTTCTTTCTCCGTTGCCAGGCACAGCGCACTCTCCCCCCGCAAACCACCCCCCCCCACCCCCCACCCAACACAACCAATAACATTTATTGCATAATTCTCATACGTGGCTAATGTGAAGTCTAAACATATTTCCTTTTGTTTTATTCCCAGCAAGCAATTGGAGCTTTTCGAAAACATAATGCTAATAGTTTTGTGGTGCCAGCATGGAGAATTACGAGCTATATATGTGATGTTTCTTTTTAAATGATGGGTTCTGTTCTGTTCTCTTGTAGAAGGGTCTACTAGTATGTTCTTATCTTCGCGGCCATTATTTTTTCATATCACTGTATCCTTGCAAGTCATTTGTTTTTAACCTACTTCGTTTGTCTAACTTTACTTTGTCATTGCCTTAGTAGAAGTTATATGAGAAGTCATTTGAGGAGTCATTTCATTCATTAAATCATAACCACTAACTTGGTCTCTGTGTTTCATTGCTAGTTTTAAGTTAGTGTTACAACAATCAACAGTACATCGAAATGTGCTGCATATTTGAATCATTTTATTAGCATTGCAAAGCCGTAACCACAGAAAACATCAAAAGCCTGACTGACTATATACTGTTTCACAAAAATTTAGACGTTTAGCTGAAGTTTGTGGCATCTTAACGGCTTTCGTAACGTTTCTCCAAATGGCAATGTAATAGTTGGCAGTCTTTCTTGACAATGCCTCGTCTGGAAGCCCCAATAGATTTGTCGCTTGAGGCGTAGGGCTTGAAGCCTTTCAATCCCGGACGACTTTCCAGTACGCCCTGAAACATATGAAGCATATTCATAATCGGTTCTGTTTTGCTTTTACCCTGACAGTTCCGGTTCTTTCAAAGGCAATTAGCAATGTCTGCAGTTATATTTTGGTCACTTTGATAGCTCATTATGTTGATGAATACGTTCGTTTAAGTTCCATCTTTCGTTTAAGTTGAAAGATCGTTGAATCATAAAATTATTACAAACAAATTACTTTGTTTTCAACTTGTCTCATTTAACAGTTATAAAAAAGTCTAAACAAGCGGTTTTCATAAGGTATATACTCGATTGGTTGTTCTACGGTATCAGCTACCTCGATCGAGTTAAACATTGTGATTGCAGTTAGTGTTTGTGAACGGCCACGGGCCCGCAAAGAAAAGTCGGTCTGGCGGAAATTTTGGAAAAAACAAATTCATTCAAATTCAGAAAGTCATATCAGCTTGATTTAACCAGCTGAACTGTCATGTCGGCCTAATTTGGTCGATCGGTTGAATGTGCCCGGTCGGCCGTTGTTTTTTACCGGCCGGCCGGCCGGCTGAATGTAACCGGCTGGCCAATTTTGACCGGCCGGCCGCCCGGCTTTGACCGGCCGGCCGACCAACCAGCTACGGTGAAATTATGTGGTTCAAGAATTTTATTGCAGACCGCAAAAAAATATTGGTTCATGGTTGAATTTGTACCATGGCAAGGCGGTTTCTACGAGCGCTTGGTAGCCTTAATAATAATGGTGCCAAAGCATTCAATCGGACACGTTTGCCTACACCAGCCTTGACAGATTTTCAGAAAATTTGGCTAACGTCATGATTTATTTGAGAAAATTAACCAGTAGTTTATGAAAAGTCCACGATTCTACCGTCAAAGAGGAACCCCTGGTCAAATAGTGAGTCCTAGGGCACGAGGAGAATGGGCTAACTAATGAAAAGAGAGATAAAATTGGGACTAACTATTGGGAAAAGTTCATTCATCGACCCCTATGTTTATTATATCTCATGGAATGCAATGCAACAGCAACAACAAGACTTTAAAGTGAATACAACATGAAATTTTTTAATGTGATTGCGTACCATGCCTTGGCAGCACAAAAACAGCAACTATCAAGAGCCACTATTGCAGAGAAAAACTTGATTCTGATGATGAAAAGAACTCACGACTGGGTGCTATAAAATCAATTCTGGGAAGTGGGATAAACTCAAGTCCGGGCAATGGGATAAATACAAGTCCGAGCACTGGCACAAAATGAATTCCGGGTGTTGGGACAAAGGCAATTTCGGGTTTCTGAACAAAACCGATGCCGGTCACTGGGACAAAGGCGGTTCCGGGCGCTGGGATAAAGGCGATCGCGATTACATGCACTGGGACAAAGGCGAATCGCGGCACTGGGACAAAGACGATCTTGGGCGTTGGGACATAGGTGATTCTGATCGTCTTGGCAAAAAGTGTGGACTTCGGTACATCAGGTCCAACAGTTGATTAATAATCAAAAGACTTTCAAGACAAAGTCTGTCAATCGGGATTGCCGCAAATAGTTTTACGCAAACAAAAACTACTAAAATAATTAAAGTTTTCATAGCAAATAACTTAGTCTCTTGATCTACTGTACTGATACAATATACGAACAGTAAAAATAGTCTGATGATGTTCTGCTTCTTTATCTGAGCGATATTATGTCTGGCCAAAGAAAAGTGAAGAATACTACCTTTCATATTGCAAACTGCTTTGCCTATTGCAAACTAATTTGCATGTGCACTACTAGAAGTGAAACCCGAAACGGAAAGTCAGTTACGAGCGTATAATGTCTACAAAGTGGTTTGTAAGTAACCACTACTTGCCAGCTCAGAACCCTCCCAAGCCCACCAGAAGTTCAATTTAAGTATATAAATAACAGGAAACGTTGCAGAACTCATCGAGAACTCGAAATGGTATCGAGAGCTTTTCCAAGAACATGTCCTTGAAAGTCAAGGAAGCATATTTGTGAAAACCATCTGTTTTGGGCTGGCAGGCAACACGCAGAAGAGCTACCTACTCTACATAAACCAGTTCAGCAACTGGCACCAAGCTGCCTTCCCCAACATAGAAGCGATACCAATCCAGCCGCTCAGGGCGGGTCTCTACTGCTGAATAAAAAGGACAAATTCAGCTCAGCAACAATTCAGTTAGTGTTAGCAGCCTTGGGCTGAACCATTAAATTTATTGGTCATGGTGAAAATGTTGCAGCTTCAGAAACCTTGCAAAAATTAGCAGAAAGACTGCAAAAACAAGAAACAAAAACAAACAAAAAAAAAACTCTAAACAAGAACAAAAACTTCTGCCAACGGGCAAAGAAGTCTCTTATGACACAGTCCGCAAAATTATTAAATGTGCGGTGGAAGCAGGAGGCCTTGACCCAAAAGAAAATTCCATGCACAGCCTACGCTCGGGCGGTGCAACAGAAGCGGTCAGAAAAAATATAGCAACTTGCCTTATTCACCTTCAAGGGCGCCGGAAAAACCACAAATGCCCTAAATGGCTACGTAGAAGATTTCATGTTGTCGAGATGCATGGCGACAAAGAAAATACTAAACTAATTTGTTTTGAAAATTTTTAATCCTTGTATTGGACATTGGACACAAAAAAATAAAGCCCGACTAACTAACTTATTAGTGGTCTTCACTTAAATTGGCTGACATAATTAAGATTGTTACGTAGTGAAACAAAAGAATACGCAACTTTATTTGGCAACTGTGGAAGTTGAACTTTACCTGACCCTCATAGTAGCAACCTCTCCGCTACAACGTCACAAAGTGCAAAGGGGAGTTATATTCAGAAAGTTTCAATTTCCTGAAAACAGTTGCAGTTAAGTATGGTTTTAATGTTCCAAAATGATCTCAAGTAAAATATCTAGATACCGATTTGTTAGTTTAGTGAAAAACAGTATTGTGTTTGAAAATTCTATAATTCGTAGAAATAGTAAAAAAATGTCAAACACAATACATTTTTTGTTATAATTATAGTGTAACTAAATATGAAGAACTTAAACCTCGCCCCAAAACGTGCCTCATATCATAAAATTAGCAGTTGGTTCAAGTGAATTGCGACAAAATTTGCAAATCCGAAACTACCAGCTTAAGCGGGTAGTGTCATGGAATCATTCAACATTTGCACGACTGTGAAATGTTTTCAGTCAAAAGTGAGAAAATGTTCTTTATACATTTTGAAAATATATGCTGAGGTAAATATTTTGCCAAGCTTCAGCAAAATTATTACCGCATACAGTTAGCAGTATAGTCGCAAAAACGAAGAATGACGTTATAAAATCCTATTCACATTCGATATTTTTGTCTTAATTATTAATGTGTTCGTTTCGATTGTGTCCACAGACTAAAAAAAAGTAATTTATGCACTAACATTTTAGTGCAAATAATTTTTTGTGGCTTTGGATTAATACCTGTTTTAACTGGGAAGCTGTACGTAAACTGTGAAGTACTCACAGCAATAATAATAAACTGAAAAATCCAGAAGGATATTTTAAAATCTAACAAAAAAGTAACCTAGATAATTTTTATTTGTGGCATAAAATTGTGTGTCGATAAGTATTGTATACTCCACAAGCTGGCCAATCTGATATCTTGCTTGTTTGTTGATCTATTATGTACCTATAGTGTGAGATTTTGCTTAAAAATGGTGATTGGTCCAACATATTGGTCGATATTAGTAGTCCATTGTCTAGAAATTGTAATTGCCATCATATAGCATTGTACTAATTTCTCATTGAAGGTTTTTATAAGCAAAAAGCTCTTTTTTTAACTTATACATACAATGTATTAACTGTTTAAACTAGCGTAAAATGTGATTTGTTCTGTTATGTGTAGTTCAGAAGTACTGTATACTAATCTACACTGGCACCACACTTCATTGGCGCAGTGTTCAAAAATGCCTACGAATGGGACACGCGACCAATTCGACGGTGATTCGGAGGTGATTTTTTGTGGCAAACGACATAAATGATGAAAAGGAAAAATGATCCTAATTAGCATTATTGGAGCTGCCAACTACCAAATTTTATGCAGTGTGGTGCTCCCAGGCTAACCTCAAGACAAGAACTATCGCGAACTTACTGACTTCTGAATAGTCATTCTAAGCCTCAAACATTGATAATTACTGTGTCTTTTAAATTCCACAAACGGGGTCAACAGCCAAGGAACATCTAGGGCAGTAATTTGTGGAGTTACGGCGACTAGCGAATAACTGTGACTTTGGTCAATTTCTGGATAGGGCTTTGCGGGACCGTTTCGTATGTTGGCTGCGTGATCAGGCTATGCGACAAAGACTCTAGCTGAAAACAACTTATGGAATGGAAATGGAATGGAAATTGTTTACTATAATAATACAAGCATATTATTCCGTATTCGGAACATACTATGCTGTTAAACAAACAAAATTGACGAGATTAGAGCAGCAGTAGATTTAACGTATTAGTCAATAACAATTGCTAAAGTATTAATGTTATTGCACTGTATCGAAGGTCTTAACTTCAATAAAATTTACATTTATATTTCATTTCTATTATAAAATTTAGTTCGGCGCTGAAATGCTTTACAGGCATATTTGGCGACGTCATGTAACATAAAAGCATTTACAGGATTCAGAAATTGAATGAAAGCAAAATTTGTGCTCAAAGGAACATACATTTCTAAGCAAGTGTTTTTTCTCAAATCCACATAAAACTCACAGGTCAAAAGAAAGTGAATCTCATCTTCAATACAGCCCAAGTTACGAACATGACACAAACGAAGTTCTCTTGGAATCGTATGTGATTGTCTTCTGTCCCACCGACCTCTCTCAATTTCTAAATCGTGAGACCTTAGTCGCAAGTTTACTAGCGCTGCTAAATGGCGTTTGTTTTTATAACGAAAAAGTATGCTTCATATCCGAAAAGTGGTTTAAACTGTTTGTATAGGTTTAGACTCGGTAGTTTGTTCAACTCAGTTTGCCATTCAAAGACTAAAAACTTGTCTATTAGTTTTTTCTAGCACATGCCAAAAATGTATGTTTGTTTTCTACTTCTTGTCTATTCCAAAAATTTAAGAGATCAAGGTTCCGTAAAAGTGCCACTAATGCTGTTACCCATGACCTCTGGTTTGGATACCACATAGCAAGGTTACATAGCATAAAATATGATTGTTTAACAAGGGACTGATTAGTTAATGACAATACTTTGACCCAGTAACGTAGTACAGACAAATAACGACTAATGACTAAAGGAAAGCGGCCCAGATCTCCGTAAACGGCGATAAAAGGTGTCGTTACTTTGACACCAATCATTTGTTTAAGAAATGAAATATGAATTTTTTCAACTTTATCACGAGCAGAATTTATCATGCAAATATTATTGTCGAACCAACTCTGATATCCCCAAATTTCAGCACCATAATGCAGAAGCGAAGTTACAAAGGTATCAAACAGCTCAAGCCGTAATTTGGCGGGTAAGTTAATACTTTTTCCAATCCGCATGGTTTGGAGTTTTGCAAAAAGGCTAATATCTATTCTACTTTCTACTGTTTCTTTTGTAATTCCTGTTGTAGTTAAGTACCAACCAAGATATTTAAAAGATTCTACTTCCCCTAATTTAGTCATATTAAAATATATTCTTTCTTGTTCATGATTAATACGAGTGTTCCTAAAACACATTAATTTTGATTTTTGTGAGTTTACAAAAATACCCCATATTTTACAGTAAATATACAAAGTATCCAAAAGTGTTTGTAGATTAGCACGAAAATTCGCTAATAATAACATGTCATCAGCATAAAACAAAGCAGTAATTTTCATTTCATTTATGGTAATATAAGGACAGTTACATAGGTTAAAAAATTCGTTCAAGTCCATTAAGTAAAAATTAAACAGCTCTGGCAAAAGGACAGCTCCTTGCTGAACTCCAGCTTTTACTTCAAAAAATTTATTTTCAGTGTCACTGATATACGCTCTTGTTGAGCCAAACATATTTTTTAATAACAAAATAAAGTCTGGAGGAACCCCTTTTTTAGCAAGTTTGTATAAAAGTGCTTCTCTGTTAATTTTATCAAACGCTTTAGAAAGATCTATAAAGGCACAGTACAGTTTATGTCCATGTGATAGCTTTTTTTTAACAATTGAGTCTAGTACAAAAAGAGTATACACTGTTCCACAGTGCTTTTTATATGCAAACTGACATGTACTATGAAAATTATTTTTTTCTAACCAGTTTCGGAATCTGTTTAGTACAACATGATCGAAAAGTTTACCCAAATTGCTAATTATTGAAATCCCACGATAGCTTTCTGGCAACTTTCTTTCACCAGACTTGTAAATTGATGCTAGTCTAGCCGTACACCAGGAATTAGGGTAGACTTTAGAAGATTGGATTTTGTTAAATAGCTCCACCAAAATAGGTAACAGTTTTTGCGAACCTATTTTGATATGTTCATTAAAGACTCCGTCAAATATATCTGTCCGTCAAATATATATGTTCATTAAAGACTCCGTCAAATATGTAACTCTAGCTCTCGCTGTCGAAAGTGCCAAGTCAACTTGATCGGCCTTGTCCAGCTCAAGTACACTACAGAACAAAGACGGTTGTTGCTGTTGTTCAAAACAAAACAAGCTAGCTCAACAGCGCCACTATGAAACCGTGGTATCTCTGCGGTAGGTCTACTCATAGTGCGCTTGATTGTCGTTTCAATGACACAAAATGTCATTTCTGTGACAAAACGGGGCACATTGAGCGGGCTTGTTTGCGACAAAAGCAAACCTAACAACAAAACAAAACTGAGAAAAAGAAATAACGGAGGAGCCCCGGTGGTTCAAGAGAGTATTGACAATGGCTCGATAGTGGCAGTGACTTACTTTGCATATATGTACAGTCAGTTTCAAATAAAAATGCCTCCGACGCGTCGGAAATTTTGGCGTTGGCCGACGCGTCGGATGATGTCATCCGACGCGTAGGGTGATGTCATCCGACGCCAAATTTTCGGCGAGCATTTTCTTCGCATTAGTTTTGAGTTACAAATTAATAGGCTACCTTTTGTGAGTTCGCGGGTTGCGACAGGTAAAACTTGAGCATTTATAAAATAATTATGCTACAGCAAAGTGTTGTTGAAAGTATACGAACAAATTATTCATTAAAAAAATAAAAGTTTAAAAAGTTCGGTGATTTAAACTAATTTTAATGTTTTAAATAAAATATTTATTGCTCTGTACATTGTTGAGAGTTGAGACCAGTTGGCCAGACTGTGTTATATAACCTGGCTGGAGTTTTATTTTCGAAACCAAAATAAGTGTAATGGGGTCAGTTTTACTAAATTTAAGTTTAAACTTTTAAAAAATGCATTCTTTTGTACCTACACTAGCATTTTATACATTTCAATAACGTTTTAGATTATTAAAGCAGCTAAAATTAGTGTTTTACGTGTTCATTAACCCAATAATTTTAAACAGCCTGCTCTGACCCCTCCATATTCTTCTAGCATCGTAATTTTATCAAATCTCACCAAGCGTCGGATGACATAAGCTTTAGTTTAGCGGGAGAAACAAACTTGGCGTCGGATGATATCATCCGACGCGTCGGATGATGTCACCCGACGCGTCGGATGATGACATCCGACGCGTCGGGTGATGTCATCCGACGCGTCGGGTGATGTCATCCGACGCGTCGGGCCTGAAAAATCCGACGCCAAGAGGAATTTTCATTTGAAACCGACTGTATGCTGTAAAGGATTTTTGACGGTTCTGTTGTAATTTAATGTGTGAGTGTGTTGTGTGATTTGTTCTGTTGCGAGTATGTAGTTAGAAGTACAGTATACTATGCTACACTTTAATAACCTATGAGCAAATCTGCTTTGGCGACACTACCACATCAACTACAGTTACATTAAAAAAATATAACGAGAAAACTTACATCACGTTGTTGAGACTGTGAACCAGGAAAAAATATTTGACAAAAAAGCAACACAATAATAAATGCTTGGTTCTCCATTAGTGATCGATTTTTTATTAACTATGTAATTTTTTTAACAAACGTCCAGTTCTACAACTTAACAACGTCTATCGTACAAATCGGGTCCTTAAATGTGATTGCAAATCCATTAGACCGAAACATGATGTCTGAAAGTTTTTTACATGGCTAATTGTCCCACTTAAGTTGCAATCAAAATCGGTGGTATTGACAAAAAATAGCGCGAAGTAAAATTAGTCTAAGACGTTCCATTTCAACAAAATTAACAGACAAGTTCGTCGGCAGAGCACTTAAAGTTTTCTATTACAACAATTGAGATTATCCAAACTGTTTTTAATTGCTTTGAATAAAACGTGGCCATTAGCTTGTAAATCAATGACCGCAAATATCTTCTGTTGTAAACATTCATTGCTGCAATTTATTGGAATGGAACGTCCGTTACCGATTTTACTTAGCGCAATTCCTTTGTCAATGGCACCTGTTATGCGTGCTACTTAAATAGGGAAATTAGCATTGTAAAAAAACTTTTTTCGGTCTATTAGATTTGAATTGACATGTAGACGTTTGTTATCAAACACACTGTGAATACGAACTGATGAGCTTTAATTTAGGGCTAAATGCAATATAGCGCAATTAGCCTTGTTGCTTGTTTGTTTTGTTTGTTTGCATTAGCATTTGTTTGCAAACATTCTGAGGTTCAGGGATGAATGTAATCTAGAGATCAACAAAGCAAGCAAGACATCAAATTGGGCAGCTTGTGAGGCACACATACAGCTACGCTTTAATTTCAGTAAAAAATTTTCGTTTCCTTCTCTTCTCAACTCTCCCTTTTCTTCTTTCTCCTGCGCCCGAGGCCTCACCCCCGGAAGAGAGGAAGAAGGGAAAGCCAAAAAAAGCAAACCTTTTCTTCTCTTTTTTTTCCCAATAATGTGTCGACGCACAATTATTTGTCAAAAATAAGAAAAAATAAAAAATCTAGGTCCGGTTTTCTTTACATTTAGAAAAAAACCATCTAGATTTTTTACAATTTATTATTATTGCTGTGAGTTTTTCAAATATTAGGTGCAGCTTCAGAGGTGAAATGGGTATTACTCCTCAGCCACTAAAGCCAGTTACACTAAAATTTGTTTGAATAAACTACATCAAAGGTCCATTTACGCCTTGTACTTCTATTTTAAGCCATTATAGATTAAGACTCTTTGCACTGTAGAACAGTCCATAGAGTACCTTTTTAACAACGCTTGTATTGTCTTTGCTCAAAAAAAGTTTCGGAAAAAGTTTTGTATAATTGTCAGGGTCGTATTTAATGGGTTCAACAGTTTTAAATGTTCAATTGTCAAATGTTACATTAGAATTAGTATTTATACCTTTTTAGCATAGTCGAACATAAATGCCTCGTTTAAAACAAGAGTACATAATAGGAAGAGTATGACACTCTTCTTATGCTTTGGGGCCTGCGTCCAACGTCCAATGCGGAGGGCAAAATAGCCCATTTTCGTACGGTTCTGAGGGGGGTGGGTAATCCCCTCAGTTGAAGACATATTGCTCAACGGAGGGGGGATTTCGCCCCCTCAGTTCAAGACATTGCTGAAGTTAGCTACATTGCCCATATGCAGTTTCTTTAATGTCGCGAACTGAAGGGGTGACCTGCTTTAGTGTCTTACTAAAAGGGGGGGCTCCCCCACCTCATTTGAGTTCGGGGTCTTGAAGTGAGGGGGACACATGTTTGCAGGTATGTTTGCATGTTTGCATGCATACATTCTGAGATGGAATTTGCATGCTTATGGGTTATTTAGAATTATTTTGTTATTCTTGCATGTTATGACATAACTAAAAATTTTCCAGTTGGTTACTGGTCCTTCGTTACCAAAAATGGTGAGCTTTGTCCTAAAGAACCAAGTGGATTCAAAAGGAAAAAGTTAGTTTTCGTCAGCAGATTAAGACAGTTTATTCATATGTACTTAAAGCCGTATATATGTATGTATATATGTCTCTTCATCTATCCTGCAAACTTACAGAATAATCACGCCACAGTCTGAACTTATACACTATTAGTGGCAATTATTTCGTAATTTTGTCGGCTGAACGGACATACGGTTATAAGCTTGAATCGACCATAATGCCAAAAAATCTTTCAGACAGTTAAATATAAATATGTGGGTGGCGACAGGTTTAATTTACTTTGAAGCAATTTCTTCCAAGTGTTTTAGATTCTACCGAATATGATTTTCACTAAAAATTACTGCTGCTGGTGCAGACCGCAAGGCTGGTCGTAGCCATGAATAGGAGTTCTGGCGTTAGCCTACAAATGTGACATTATAATGATACAAAAATATTTTCCTGTATTTATCTCTACTCTGGCGCCATGCTCTACACCAACCAACCCACAGGCATTAATAATTTTTTAAAAAATAAATGCGAAAACAACATAAAGTTTTTATTGATTAGTTTATGATGATTATTTGCAAAAAACTTCAAACTTAAATATAACAAAGGCACATAGGAAATACGAGTGACTAGAAAAAAACAAAGAAAGCGAAATTAACATTGCGCCAAACAATAGAACCGCTTGAAAGATTTATTATAATTTCAAGATTATAAGTATTTTAAGTAACCATTTAGATATTTTTAAGTAATTTTAAAAGTTTGTGTTGTGCAATTTATCTTAAATTGTTTATATGTTGATTTTTTGCTTACATTTGTGCTGGTGAAAAAACTTTTTTGTGTAGTCCAGTAGAAAAATGAGCACAATGTAACTGGATCATTTCTAGTTTTTTAATTATTTATTGTGGGCTTGTAAAACCAAAACAACAGAGTTTAAGAAATTTCTGATTTAAAAAATATTAATTTTTTAATTTGTTACGTAAAAAACATAAAATGCTTTCTGGAAAACCATTAGCAAAAATTGTCTTTCTAAAATAAGCTTTGGGTTAATTTGCTAAATAAAAAATAAAATAATCAAAAAACAATAATATATTTTGTGAGGAAATTTATAAATGTATAATGTATTCCTTTAACTTTTATAAACATTACAAACAAAATATATAAATTTGAATACAAACAGCAAACAAACAATCTCAAAACAGTACCAAAATGTAATATCAAATCACGTTTAGTTAAAAATTAAAGCTAGCTATAGTACAAAGCTGACATACATATTTAGTTAATCATAAAAATTATTTTATGTCAACGTATTAAATAGGTCTTCAGTTGTATATCAGAGTGGAAAAACATAATGTAAACATTTATGGATCAAATACGTTTCCTTTTGAAACTTCGGACCAGAAATTTAGTTTTCAGCTTTATTCAATTTTTGGAAAGGTAATTACGACATCAAGTTCTCAAATATTGAGACTTAAACCATTATCTAAAATTAATTATAATTATAATTAATTACAGAAAACTAAGGTTGCAACTGAGTAAATAGTCGCAGCAATTTTTTTATGAAGTAGGTAAAACAAAATTTTAGCCCACTAATTACTAAATAATCAACTAAAATCTGACCAAATTATGTTGGACACCGCACCGAAATAAAACAAAACATGTGGTTTCATTACGAAAAGAACAATTTTCAGCTGTCAGAGTACAACGAGTAACTGTCATATTCACGGCACCTGTTTTGTCTCAGTCTTCAACATTTTATGGTCAGACGTTAATTATTTTGTTATCTAAAGTCAGCCAAAAAAAGATGCGCCACATAGTGGCATGACTTATGCGACTACTTGCTGTACTCTTGACCGTCAAAATGTATTCTTTTCGTAACGAAATCACATGTTTCGTTTTCTCAGAGTGGTGCAACTGTTTTTTGTCAGACTTTAATTTTCAGCACTTTCTTGACCAGATCCCCCGCTGATTCGCAGCGCATAGTTGCCGAAACTTTTTTGAATGTCACTGGTGACTTTTTTAAGATTTTGCAGATTTTCTTCATCATCGAAAAAGTCAATTTCCATATCACTAATTTGTTCAGGAGGTCTAAAGGCGCCGTCAAAACTCAAAGGGGCTTGCTTGGGTCCCCCGTTCGGTTCCAGGGGGGCAGCACTGGTTTTGGGGGACTCAGGGACCGTTTCCCCATTGTTATAGTTGTCATATTCGCTAGTGTAACCGCCCCCAGAGGTGCTAACGTTGCTAGCAGAACGCTGTCGCCGCTTTCGCCAGGCTTCCTCAAAAATCAGGGTTTGGGGGACGTTGGAAAACCCCCACATTTGACCGGTTGATCCGTCGAACGCTCTGCTACTGCATCTGGACGACAAACTATCGATATCCGCTTCGTGGCCGGTGTCGATACCCAGATACTCCAAAGTATCCGCTTGGTTGGGTCGGCGGCAGTTTTGCATGACGAAAAAAGTGTCATCTTTGGTTTTGGCTCCGCCAATTTCCGTGATAGAATTGAGCGACAAATTGTAACCCGGCATCAAAATTCGCGGTTTCTCCAGCAGATAACTTTCACGTAGCGCATTCGCGGATCCGCCAAAGTTATGTTCACTTTCAACTTCATTTTCGCTGTGATAAAAGTCGCTGCGAGCGTTTTCGTAGTCAGTTTCGCTGAAAATTTTTCCACCGCTAGTGGCTGACCAGCGTTTATTTTTGGTCGGAATCAAGTCTAAATCGGCGAAATCTGCTTTCTGATTGGCTGTTAGATCGAAAACCGGAAACGGTTTTGTATTGGCAAAACTTGAGCCATTTGAGACAATATTTTCAATCGTCTGTCCGGAAATGCATTCGCTGTAATCAGTAGAAGGAATAAGTTCCAATAAAACTTCTTCAACCGTATCGGCAGCTCGAATAGGGTTGGGTGGAGGGGGAACCAAATGCCGGGGAATTAAATTTTGAGGGTGTCCGAATTTTTGGCCATCCCCTGCCGACCGATTACTCGACTGGCTTTCATCTGAGGGTGATCGAGCCAGTTGCAATTTTCGTCGCTCGGGACTGAAATGTTCCCAATCCGTGGGCACCCCCTGGGAGGTTTCGGAAAAGCTCTCGACAATCAAGTCCTGTAAGCGGGGAGGGGACATGTAAAAGGCGTCTCGAGAGCTGATTGGCTGCTGAGCGTACACGTGACTCGAATTGTGACCATTCAGAGCGGGGGGCTCGTTTAGAAGAGCCTGATTGGCCGCTTCTTCCGCGTAATGGCCCATTTCTGAATCGCTCGAAACTGTAGTTGTCGATTCGGTCATTTTATCGACCACTGGTCGCCGATTTCGCCGCGAATTGCCAAAATTCCCGGCAATAAGACCCGAAGGTTGTCGCTGGGCCGGCTTTTTCCGGTATCGCTTTCGAACCGGTGAGGCTGAGCTCGGTTTTCCGGACCCCGGAAGTTTTAGGGGGCTACTTAGACGTCTGAAGGCTGAGACCCCAGACCCCCCAAAAAGCAGGGGGGTATGTTGGCCGTTCACCATCGGAGCGGGTGGAGGGGCCGCTAAATTAAATCCTGGAAAAGCATCGCTGTCAGATTCAGTTGTTTCGGGTCGGCGAAGAGGGGGCGCACCATTTTCAGCCCCAGACCCCCTCAAAATATTCCCCACAACTTTTGATCGACTGATCGCCCCCCTTGAATTTGTGGGGGGCTCATGAAACACCGGCCCCTCTTGTTCATAATCCGATGAAGGCTGCAAAGTTGCGTTTTCAGTTGGTTGTGTCGGATTAACCAAAGCCGTAGCCGGAGCCTGCTTAAAAGCTCGATAAAGATTATCAAAAGTTGGCCCTCCATTTTGAACCGGTTCAGACAGAAAGATCGGTTCTGGCACCGGCTGCTGACTAGTTGACGGTTCATTGATATTAGGTTGAACCACATGACCAGATTTGACCTGAGCCAGCCTAGGTTCAACCAGAGCCGGCTCTGCTTGACCTTGGTCTAGCCGGTTTTGATTTGGTCTAGCGATTCCAACCGGACGGTTTACTTTTTGAGCCGGTTGACCGGTGGCGGGTTTGAGCCGGTTCAGACAGTCACAGCTCTCGGCATTTCGACCGGTCACAAAATACGTGCAAATTCCGGTCTTGCCCAGCTTTCCACGACACTCAAACGAGTAGCCTTGATCACGTAACGCCGAATGAACCTCGTCCGTAATCTGAAACAAAAAATGGTCATGGAAACTGAGGGCCAAAATAAAGTTAAATACGGATTGCATTTATCATGATATCGTCTTTTAGCCTTTTCAGAAATAAATAAATAAATAAATAAATAAATAAATAAATAAATAAATAAATAAATAAATAAATAAATAAATAAAAATAAATAAAAATTTATATAAATAAAAAAAAAAAAAAAAATAAATAAATAAATAAATAAATAAATAAATAAATAAATAAATAAATAAATAAATAAATAAATAAATAAATAAATAAATAAATAAATAAATAAATAAATAAATAAATAAATAAATAAATAAATAAATAAAAAATTAAATAAATAAATAAATAATACAGCTACGCACGTAGTTCTGTTGACACTGAAATGAACAAAAAAGAAATAGGAAACGAAAGAGCGTAGCTGTAAGTATATAAGTAGATAAAAGTATACGAAACTTTGAGAACTACTGGACGGCTAGACAGCTATTCTAGTGACTAGTGAGGTACATAGGCTCAGTCTGTGATGACGGATCAAAACACAGCCAAAGCTTGGATGAACGAAAATATTGAGGCTCGTACATACCTGAATGTGATTGGGTAAACTGGTGATATTCATGCGATAGGCTGTCCCCACTGTTTTGCCCCATAAGTCGAATTGGGGTTTTTTAGCCCCCACAACACCCGCGACCACTGGCCCAATTTCGATTCCTGAAAAAACAACTATTAATTATTTAATTAATTAATAATTGACTAATATTGTAATTGATATTACTACGTGAGGGTCCTTACGTAAGGTACTTTTCCACGCAGAAATTAAATATTAGAACATTCATTGGACAAGCCCAAAATGCTGATTTTTAACCGCACTAGTTTCTCTAAACTATTTGTGTTCGCGCGCTTCACGTGCCAGTCAGTACGGACCGTTGCTGCAAAGTATTATAACGCATTACTTCCTATAACTGTTTTGAAATATACAGTGCGATAAGTCAATAACTAAGATGCACCATGCAAGCTTACCGTGATAACCGCTTAGGTACCGCTTGCACGTAATAACTAGATCATAATGCACGCAGTAAGCAGCGTACACGACGTCAGTAACTAACTGCTACTGCACTGTTTTTTTCCCAGACAGGTATAAGAAAGCAACTTTTGCAGACCGGACGACTTATCGTACCAGCTCTGAGAAACAGCCGTGTCTGCACATTAGCCGCACTGAAATCCATAATTCGCTGTCGCATGGCCAATGTAAATTCGACAAGGGTGGCTAGGTGAACACCAGTGGACTCAGACACGTTCTGAAATGAAAAAACAATAGTATTTTTACAGTTTCAATTTGTACCAGTATGAGACATATATATGTATGTAATTTTGGAGATAAAAAACACCTGAAACTGATATTTTTCAGTTTTTTTGTTGCTTAACTTGTAAAGAACGGAAAAGTTGAGATATCACAATTACAGACAGAAAAAAGAGCACAAGCATAATAGTCAATGGGTGTAAGTCAGTTTTAAAATAAAAGCGCTTAACGTGGGAAACTCATGAAGCTTTGGTGCAATAACTTATCCGCGTGTTTTTATGTAATAAAATAAATAAATGTGCAATAACGTTAATAAGAAAACCGCAAGCCAAAAGTTGTCCATACATAAATAATGTCATAACCATTAGCAAATTTGATAAAACTTACTAAAAGTACGAAGTTGTACTTGAATCTAAGTTAGGTAAACAAAAGTTCACAACAGTATGTACCTCCAACTTATTTTCTGGCTGTAAGCCAATAGCTGCCATATAAGTGGTTCCCCAAGTGGTCAATTTCTCAATCGCGCAAAAGCGTTCGTTCAACAACAGCTAAAAATAGATAAATCTGTTACTTGGACTTAATATTGAGTATGTCTTATTACGTATAATCAAGTTGAAGTAATAGTTTACGTAATAATTACGATTGTTCAAATTTTTGTATTATTACTTGAAATTTCATTTATATAAAACTTTGAACAATCGAAACATTAAATGTAACATAGCACAACGTTTATTTTATAGGTGTAGCTACTGTACCTATATAAAATTATTGCAAGTAAAGTTGAAACATTGTTAAATAAAATCTAATAAACAAAAGTCATTCTAGTTCTCTCTAGCGATTCTATAGCAAATCCACTGATACATAAATATCATACAAAGTTCTCAAAATTTTCCACGATGATTGAAAAAATCTAAGTAGGATTCGATCCGCCCCCCTTCGGATCCGTACCTCGTCAAAGTCACCAATCACGTCATTGAGGTATCGAATGGCATCTCCCGGGCGTTCTTTTCTGCCCAATTCCGCGTAAAGGTCGTTGAAATTGGAGACTGTGGCAAACAATACGCCAACGTTGGCATAACGTTGACTATAGAGGTCCTGAAAAAATAAAAAAAAAGGAACAAAAATGTTACCTGAGGCTTTATTATATACTTTACGGAACTAAAAAAGTTCATTTTTTCAATTAAACTGGTGAAAAAATGCTTGAAATTAAAATGGTGAAAAACTAACGCTGAGATTACTTGTAAAAACGTAAAACAAACAAACTCATGTTTTCTGACTAAACTGGCAGTTTAACAAGAACTCTAATTTGGCTGCTTCGTTTACGAATAAAACAGCTACAAAAACCGTACATCTTAAACTGGTGATCACGGAAAAAAAAGAAAATACCTAAGCTCTGAGCACTAAGCCTTCAGCATTAGCCTAAGCCTAAGATTGAGCTGAAACTAGAAACCTAATCTCAGGCGAATTACCTATGACAAACCCGAAAATGTCCAACCGTCACAACTGTCATACAACAGAAGCGAAAGATTTTTCGATCGCTCACTTATATTTTTTCCAAATACCTAAAGCTAAGACTGCGTGATGAAGATCATTTAACAGAAAAACGTACTAAGTAGAATTACTCTTGGTAGAATGCATAAAGACAGTCTCAAAATCAATGTTTTACGGTTAAGTGAGCCTTTTATTGCAGTCGAGCCTTAACTTACTCTTGATACCTGTTTGCGTCAGTCTAACAGCAAACTCAAAAGGGCACTAACCATTGTTTTGGCTAACTCATTTTCGAGAAAAAGACACATCACGTGACGCGGTAAAACGTTCTCGAGTATTTTCTGATTTTGGCCTCTCAGCGACTGTAGCTCTTCACGCTCTTTTTCCATCTAAAAAACAGTTCAAAATATTACCAGTGGATCAAAAAATGGTAGTCGGTTGCTTAAAGTCTGACCAAAAAGTGCTGAACCCTAAGACAGTAAAAAACGCGATTAAAGTACTTCTTTCTTTTTGATATTTCGATTTCTTTCTTATTAGTTCTTTTATGAACGAAATGCAAGCATTAAGAATACAGCGAGTAGTCGTGAAAATAATCACGCCACCTGTTTTGTTTCAGGGTACAGCATTTATTGGTCAGACTTTAGTAAAACTTATTTGATTGTGTTGAATTATTCAACTGTATCTTATGTTGCTAAACGTCACTGTTGAAAACTGTGTCACTCAATATTACAATTTTGCAAAACTTTTATAAAAGCAATCTTACAGGTTAAGAGTTATACTGATTACTGAGAAATGTCTTTTTTGGATTACACCCTATCGTCACAAAGTCAGTTAGTGAAACATTAGTATATCAGGTTTCGACGCTTTGAATCACCTTGGTTTTCCACAGAAAGTGCAGTCTGACTCCAGACTCCATTGTTCGAGCCTGTAGATAAGCCAGAAATATAAATGTGACAATTCCAACGGCCACTGACGCGCGGAGGGGTATATCCAATCTAAAATAAAAATAACTAGAAAATAAAAAAGCTAGAGCTCAACTACGATGAATTGACAATCGTACTTAGATGAACTTGTTAAGTTCAACTGATTAACTCAGTTAAGTGTCAAGAATATTACGAGACAAAATGAATATTGAGTTTAGTTTTAATAAAAACAAAAATAATAACTTAATAAATTATTAACTAACTTAGTAACTTAATTTTTCACTTAATTTACTAATAAATTCATTAAGACAAAAACTGCCTAACATTTGTTAACTCAATAACTTTTGTCAAAATTGAGGTAGCCTTGCAAATTTTTTTTGTACCCGTGCTGCATCACATCTTATAAATGATTAACCAATGACAACTTCATAAACTACAGTCATTATCAAAAACAAATTTTAATCTCAACCGTTTAGTCCATTTTAGCGATCAACCCTTAATCCAAAAATTCCACATTAACAAACCTTGCCACCGTACTATAATCCACAAATAATTCATTGTGCAGAATGAATATTTGAGCAATATAAATGGCACCAATTAGACAGCAGATGCAGAGTCGAAGCCAAGAGGACAGTTTCACGAATAGCGCTGTGGTTATGATGGACATGATACAGGACAAACCAATGTAGTGTGGGGTGAAACAGGCACCAGACATTGTGGCACCAGACAGGGTCATTTTACAGAACAACTGCAATAGAAACAAAGAAATTGGTTTTTGAGAAGTCCACATCAATTCAAATCAATTTTTGAGAGGATCAAATTAAATCAAATCAAATCTATATATTTTTGGGAGGATTGAATCAAATCGATTATTTTTGAGAAGCTCACATCAAACCAAATCAAATCAATTGATAACATTATGTTGGTCGCATCAAAACAACGCTAGGTAACCATTGAGGGTCGATTGTATATGTATGTATACTTACATATGTACCTATTGCAGAATTGCACAAATGTCGTACTCTTGTACTTACAGGAAATAATTATTCTAAAATCAGTGGAAGCATCATGTTTGATATGTGAAATGTCGGACAAAAGAACATTCTGTAATGGTAAGTGTGAATCGACATGAAGAAAAAAAAATACCGAATTAACTATGCCGAAAACAGCATAGAGAAAGAGGGTTATCAAACTCATCACGAATTGCACTTTAAAAGTTCCCAAAGCAGCACAGCGAATACCCTAAAAAAATAACAATTTATTACAATGTAATCAGATTATGAAAAACAAGTATTTTAGGAATTAATAAGTATGTATTCAATAACCGTGGTAAATGAGGTTCTACGAGACTTAGGGCGTCTGGTGTAGTGGTTAGCATTACTGACGTCAACGCGAGCGGCCCGCGAACGATTCCCGGCGCATAATTTTTTTATATTTTAAAATTGGACTTTTTCTGTTTTCAACATAAATATGTATGTATGTAAGGATGGAAGAAATAAAAATTCATTCATTACAGAATAATTGTTCAACATTTCTCCGTTTTTAAATTGAGAGTAAAAAATTAAAACAAAGAAAATACAGAGACAGCAAACCTTGTGTCGTTTATAGGCCAGCAAAAATAGCAGTCCACAAGACCATAGCAAAGTTATTAGAAAAACGAGACCAGGAATTGGAAGCCTAAAAAATTACAAAAAATTAATAGGATATAAACTATCATAACAAATCAAAATGATGCCAACAGCTTTCAAAGATGACAAGAAAAGTGTATTGCAAAAAAGAAATTTTTCATCATAGTAAAAAGATTGCAGAAACCGATGCAAATTCATTTATGGGGGTTGTCAGAATTGTAGTAGAATTGAATTGAATTGTGTAGTGGTTAGCAAAGCAAGTTTGTAATTTACATGTTGTAAATGTGAATTAGGGCTTATGAGACTCGGGGGCTGTGGTGTAATGGTAGCATTCTTGTCTTCGGCGCAAGCGGCCCCGGTTAGATTCCCAGCGCCTCCAATACGGGAGTGGTTCCTTATTACTAGGCATGGGCACGTTTAAACGGTTTGAACCGTTTAAACGCGTTAAAACGTTTAAACGGTTTTGAACCGTTTAAACATTTACGGGTTCAAAAAACGCGGATTTCGAACCGTTTAACGTTAGTACGTTTAGTACCTCACGATGAACTATCATATCTAGGGCTATGCAACTTGACTAGTCTATTCTAGTGACAAGATCTTTTAGCTGTTTTTATGGGGACTTTTATAAAGTTTGACGATTAATAACTTTTGTTTTACAAAGAGTATTAACTTTATACTTGACAAGTATGCAGGTCTTAGGGACTGGTATTGATGCTGTAAAAATGAGCTATCTACTTTTTACCAGTAAAAAAATATATGACGGTTCGGGAAGATCTTTTAGCTGCAATTTCCTTATGGGGACTTGTAGGTCTTCGATTTGGCCGGCAATTTTTAGTCCTACTGCCACACAGCGAAGCCTATGCTCATTTAAGCAATGTGCAAATTTGACTTTTTTTCATCGCAAAAGTAGTATTTTCTTTGAGGCCACATTACGAAATCTAAATGCAGCTCCGGCAGTCTGCTTTATGTGCATCAGATACAGCGGATAATGTAGTTTATTTCTAGCATTCAACTACGGCAGGCGCACAGTTGCTGTGTTCATACTCTAGAATGAGGTACATATTATGCCTGAGCGATGGCGCAAATTTTAAAAAAATTCTCAACTTTGAGCGCTTATAACTTAAAAACGGTGCGTTCTAGACCCTTAATCGACGGATTATGTTTTGTTCACCATTTTACCGTTTCATTTCTCTATCGAATGGTGGTTCTGCGATCTCTCTACGACGCACGTAGCTCGAGCAATGTCCAAAAAACTAGAAGGTGTCAGAATGAGGCTGTCTAGCCAGTGATACTCTGGGCATTAAAGGGTTAAACGTTTAAACGGTCAAAAAACGTTTACAACCGGAAAACGCGTTTAAACGTTTAAACGCGTTTTCTCATCTGTAAACGCGAGCGTTTAAACAATTACAGATTTTTGTAAACGTGCCCATGCCTACTTATTACCGATTTCGGTTCCAGTTTCGATTCCGGTTGTGGTTATGCTTCCGGTTCCAAAAATACTTTCGAAGGGTTTCCAAAAAAATGTTTCCAAATTTCTTTCGAAGGGCGCACTACCGCGTTCGGTGAAAAGTCGTCAACCCATTGACTGGCTTTAAATCGACCAGCAAATTGGACAAATCGAGAAAAACTAACCTTGGCAAAACTGCGAAATGCATTGAACCAAACAACAGTGTGCCAAGAGTGCCGCAAAAACACGCTTTGATTAGCCACAAAACGATATCGCGGTTATACTGAAACAACATAATTTTTTAATACCGTTGTGTATTTTGTAATTATAAAACTACAAAAAACAACTTTACAAATATATGCATAATATGTAGCAAGCAATTTACGGACAAGTAAATATAAACCAGAGTTAACAATTTTGTGTTGTAAATGAGAAATAGGGCCTACGAGGCTTGGGGGCTGTGGTGTAGTGGTTAGCATTCTCAACTTCGACATGAGCGGTCAGTTTCGATTCCCGGCGTCTCTATTTCTTTCTTGTTTTCAAAATTATGGAATCCTCTTTCTTACAACACCAGTATCACTAACGCTGGTCTCCAAATCGTCCTGTGTGAATCGCAGTATGAGCTCTTGTAGCTGAGCCCATTCTTCCCGGTGCACGCTCTCCGATCTAATGCTCTCGTCGAGAAATATGCTCATGCTCAAAGTCCCGGTACCGACGGTGCCATCATTACGTCCTGCACTGCCGGCAGGACTATTGGCTGGGCGCCTGAAATATATGTACTATGATTATTTAGTTATGTTTGCTGGCTGAACGGACATACGGCTGTAAGTATGAATCGACCTTGAACGGATTGAGGTTTATGTGCTTAAAACTTTTCATAAATAAATTAAATAGAATAGAATAATATATTTGAGCTGGGCTGTTTGGCTTACTTGAAATATTAGCTTATTAACATTATTGTAGTACTGTGGTTACATCAGAATCAAAACTGCAGTATTTCACACTAGTGAAACCTGTCGGTTTGATGTTTCACAGAATCGGCTACTACAAGAGGATGCCTTAGGTATCCTAGTGAAGCGAGCTGATGGCCGAGTGGCTAGGCGTGACAGACCTGCCACATAACAGTACCTGCGACCCGTGCTAAGTCTGTGGTGACGGATCAAAACCGAAGGGTGGACTTTTTGAACCATTTGTGCAGGAAAGGGTTAAGGGTTTACATGAAATGGTTTAGATTATACTAACCGTTTCCAGTGTTTTAGATGTTTCCCGCGATGGGCGTTAAGGGGCGATCGAGCCTAAAAAATGAAACTAGGTATAAAAAAGGTATAAAATTATACAATAATAATAAAACAGCTCTTATTAAAACTCAAATATGTACATATCTTTATTATAAGGCTTCAGATTAAACCACTTTAGAATCAGATTCAAAAAATAGCTGATCTATTACAAATTCACAGCCAGATACACAACTGCAGTAGCTAACGCACTTTCAGCGTCACTTTTTTCAGTTAACCGTAATAACTACTATTAATCAAGTTTTATATTATCTGTATTTTTAAAGAATTTATTTTATTATTAAAAAACTTATTTTTAAAACTTTACAGAAAACAAAAAACGTAAATATACCCACTTTTCTAGAAGAATAGCTGCCACCAAACGGTGGCAGAACGTTTGAGAATGGCACTTGGGCATTAAAAGTCACGTGATGCCGGAGTGAGAATGTGTTATTGGATCCGGTGACAGACAGTTTGGAGCCACTTCCGTCCCCGCTTTCAGTGGCAGTGCTGTGTCGCAGGGACTGAAACAGTGAATGGTTAAATCAAAATTTTTGTCCATTCGTAGTTTCATATAAAAAGTATTTTAAATAGTGACTTTTAATATATATTAATATTAATTATTAAAATAACGGTAATTTTCATATTTACAGCCGTTTGTCCGTTCAGTTGGCAGAATCACAAAATAATCGCGCGACTTAGAAAGTAAAAGGTAGCTAGGTACATATGAAAGTAGGAGTGATTATTTCGTATAATTTTGCCGACTGAACGGGTATAAAATATTCGCTGTTTTGGCGACTGTAACCATAACTTGACCCTTGCAGACTTTCAACTAAAAATAACAAAGTAATTAAAATAAGTTAGCCATTTAATTAACCGAGGAATTTTCCGTTTTTTTCATCCACAATAATCTAGTATTCGCTAATGTGTGTTTCACACTAGGAATATGCCCTAAGCTGTACTGTTTCTTGCAAAAAAATAATTTCGCCTTACGTATGTAATCAATAGGCTAAAATATTTATAAAATAAAAAAAAGAAAAAAACATTACCATTACTGGTCTACGTTTTGACGCTGAATTGGCAATAACGTAGTACGATTTCACGCTTCTGGATCTCAAAAAATTACTGCGCGTTTCACCTAGGCCATCGGTAATCACAAATTCGGGTCCCAAATACTTGGCCACAAATTCACTGACATGAACGGTGCTGAAATAAAAAAATAAAAATACATTTTTACAATAAATACATATTTGATTTGAATAAATTTATTAATTTAGTAAATTCAATAGTAAGAATATCTCGGCATATGTTTATTATATACAGAACTGTATATATGTAAGTAGATACATGATTTACTAATAATTGACTTAATTTAATAAATATTTAATTAATGAATTAGTTTATTAATGATTAGTTACACTAACATAGACACAATTTATTAATAAATTAATTATGTTTACATTAGTGTAACTACTTACATATTGTATTAATTAATTAATAAGATGAAATCACGCAAATCGTGGTTCTAGCCTATGCAATTCAATTCCATCAACTAAAACCAAATCAATTTAATCACACTAGTCTAACTAACAACAACTACTAAGCTTATTCTAATCCTACTTTAAAAACAAGTTAATCTAATCCAGTTAATTTAATCTTAACCACACAAGTTCTAGGATTAAGTCCTACCCAGGAAGGGCCGTTGTCTGCAGCTCCTGAGCAATTAGCACATCCTCACTCCAAATGTCGTACTGCCATTTTCGAAGACCGAAAATCCCGCCCCAAACCTGACCCACATTCAAACCGACTTTCAGGGACGTTTCCAAACCCATCGTTACCAGCAGACTTCTGAAACAGAAAATATACGGCTCAAAACTGTTAATGACGATAAATGATTTCTGAATGGATGAGTTACGTTCACACTTCTTGATCAGTCTTGCTCTGAGAACGGACTCTGAAGGCGGTGCGTGTGTCTTGTGTGTATGTTGAGTCATGATCTTATTCTAACCTAATCTAGTTCAGTAAATATTATCATAAGTACATAATAGGAAAGAGTATGACACTGTTTTCTGTTACAGTGAATGGGTCGGAACGATGCTGCGGGCGGATCGTTGCTTAATTTCAGGGGGTTTGGCTGCTCCTACCACCCCCAAAATCAATACACCGTAGATTTTGAGCTGACAGTGTGTTGAAACGGGGGGAGCACCTCTCCCCCTGAAACCAAGACACATCCCTGAATAGAGGGGGCTCCTCACTTGAAATCAAGACTAAGGCCGGGTTCACAGTGGCACTTGCACAAGCACAAGCACAAGCACAAGCACAGACACAGGCACAGGCACAAGCACAAGCACAAGCACAAGCACAAGCACAAGCACAGCCGGTTCACACTGCAGAAAATTCTGCACAACCACAAGCACAACGCTTGTTCAAAAATTCTATCTATTGCACAAGCACAGCCAGTCAGCGTAGAGATTTTGCAGCATTCAGTTTGGGTATAGTCATAATTGGCGCAAAATTAAACGGAAAAGTGTTATTTTTCGGAGTAACCCTTCTCGAAATGAATCGTATATTTACTGAAGAATGTATTGCGTTCATTTTCTCTTTCTTTCTCCTAATTTTAGTTTCGTTTCATCTTTAAAATCAAACTGCGTTTTAGTTTTAGCTTTGCCCCTCTTTTTAGTTTATTTTCTTTCTTCCATAAAATAGTACGAGAATGTTTCAAAACTGCAAAAATATTAGCCCAAAATTTCGAAACGATAACGAAACTTCTGAATAGAAAAGACGCTACATTGGCGCGCTTTAATTTGATTGGCTGGGCTTGTGCTTGTGCAAGTTCCAGTGTGAACGCCTAGGCGTTGTGCTTGTGCTTGTGCAAGTGCCAGTGTGAATCCGGCCTAAGGCCAGAGCATCGTTCCGGTCGATTGTCTAGTAGAAAAGGACAAATGCATACTTTCCAAATGATGTATTCTTGATATTATTAAATTTGTGAAAAGGCACTTTGAATAGAAAACACAAGTAGAGCTAAAAGTTCCAAAAATAACATGTCCATACGGTATGGCTTACCAACGCAAACATAAATCAATCAACACATCACTATTTTTAAACACTAAACTTTATAATACTAATTCTCCCTTATACCTTCTGTTGTGAAACGAAAAGAATGCCCCAATTCATAAAGACAGAAAGATATGGAGGTGCCGTGAATCGAACCTGCGCAACTCGCGTCGATGTCAAGCATGCTAACCACTACACCACAGCCCCCGTCTTGTAGGCCCTATTTCTCACTTACAACACTTTGATTTCATACCCTAAACAGTCGATCATAGCTAAGGCCATATCGACAATCGCTTTGGCTTGTAAGGCGGTGTCGTGAGCTGAAGTGGAGGCTAAAGGAGCCATTCCACTGAGAGCAATGTAGGCGCTTCCCACCAGCTTGATACGAACGCACTTGTGATCCTGAAAATTATATAGAATTGTAGTCACAAGCCACAAATTGCAGAAAATTTGATTTTGCGCCATGAAATATTTTCGATGGAAAATTTCACGGGGCGTTGCATGCAGAGTCGCATGCAACGCGCCATAAAATACACGCGCCATGAAATGCGCCATGGGATGCGCTATGAAATGTGTCCGTGTGTGTAACAGGACATTGTTTTAATGCCATTGTTTTAACTTATGACTAAGAGCCAATTTCATAAATGGATTAAACGGATTAGATTAAAATTTGTTTGGTTAATAAGTAATCTCAAAAATTTACTGCATTAGTGGGAGGGTTTACAAATCCTAAAGACAGTAATTTCTATATGGCTTCACAGACTTCACTTTCAAGTGTAGAAAATGTAATTTGATCCGTTTAATCCATTTTAGAATTGTCTGTGTTAAATTTTTTCAAGAATTTAAGTTGATATTTTCACTAGGTGCTATTGAAATAAAAAATATTAGATAATCAGATTTTAATCTACCTACATCAAGATCGGTTTAAAGTTTTGCATTGAAAAATAGTGGCGATGGGATTTTAAATATGATAAAATTTACCTATAGGTGGGTGACTGAAAAAACTTTAATGCCTTTTATGGAAAATTTACCTACTGCAACGTGACAGCCATGTGGTTAATATTTTTTAGTCAAAAAAGAAATATAAAAAATTAAAAAACATGACATCCAAAATATACTTTGGCAATGTTGTCAAATCTTCCGAAAATTTCGTTGAGCAATCGCACTAAATCTTGAGCAGAACATCGGCTAGTGATCTCAGAAAAGTTCACTATTTTCGCATGCAGAATCCTGAAACAATTAGATAAAAAACATATTAATACTAATAAATACATATTATATTCATAAGTAGTACAGCATAGCAAACTATGTAAGAGCGCTGTTGGTACGAGTATTAGACTATTTATATTCGATTTGACTATTCAATTGAATCGGTTTTAGCGTAAAGTTAATAAACTCTGTTTTGTTCATAAATAAGCTTTTAGATCAAAATAATAGAAAAAAGGAAATTTGCCTTTATGTAAGGCCCTGTTCATACTTGCCCTTGTCCTTGTCCCTATCGTTTTGCCCTCAAGCGATTCCAAGAAAACTACTAGAGCAAACAAGCCAACTTTTTGCATGAATGTAGTTGGGGTCACTTGCCGATCGTATAAACTTAGCCTAAACTTGTGTGTAATTTCTTCACAACAGTTGACCATTGTGTCCTTGTTCCTGTCCCTGTGTCCTTAAGGACAAGTATGAACCGGGCTTAACCGATCTGAATTTGTTCTAGTCCCTGTCCCTATATTGGACAATTATGAACCGGGCTTATTTCGTATTTAAATGATAGGAGACGGGGGCCTCACCCCACGTTGGTCCAGTGTTGGAGATACATGCTGCTGAACTGAGGCTGTCTGGCGGGGTCCGGGCCTTTTTCGTTGCCGTTGGATATTTCGGACTTCATTTGGCTGGCAACGTGATGCGGCAAAATGCTGCTGAGCAGGCGTTCCTGAAAGAAAAAGTCATGTAATGATTGACCTTACATATGATACCAAAGGCAGTCCTCGTGAAGTAACTGATTCTGTGAAACACAACTCCGACAGGTTTCACTAGTGTTGAGATAATACAATTACTGCTCTGTAGCACTATTATATATGTTGTACCTAAATGAAAAATAGGGCCTAAGAGACTTAGTGGCTGTAGTGCAGTGGTTAGCATTCTCGATGTCGGTCGAGACGCACAGGTTTGATTTCCGGCGCCTCCATTTCTTTCTTTTTTCTTTTAAAATCGGGGCTTCCTCTTTTGTTCAACAATTATGCTGTGAAGTACAAAATAGATTGAGTGTGTTGCACTTGATGCTGCAGCTAGAGTTATGCTCTTCGTCATAGGTACTTGACACATGAAAGGGTTCAAAAGATTCAGGGTACCAGTTTATCTTTTTCCCTTTCCATGTCTAACCGCAGGCTCAGGGTATTTCGGATGTGGAAAAATGTTTTACGATGATATGTGTCCAGCAAGGAGTGAAGAAATAAACCCAGCACATTGGCCCAGATCAACACAGCGCCGTTTGCTGCCAGCTGAAACAGTTACTCAAATTTTAAAAATTAAATTTTAAAATTTACACTTAAAAGTCAGTCGGACGGATTAAGCCTTGGTTCATACTCGTCCTTATCTCTGTCACTATCATTTGTTCTTAAGCAAGTTTAGGCTCTCAAGTTATCTTAGGTTTCAAAATGACATATGGGGTGTATTTGATCACCGTAGTTTTTGAAAACCATGGTTTTAAGAACGTTTGCACTACTGTTGTTTTGATACCATTTTGATACTTTTATAAAATAAACTTGGATAATACTTTAATTACATATAATATTAAAGTATTTTATTTAAATTATTTGGTATCATATTTATATCATATTTAAATTTTTTCCAAGTATCAAATATCAAAAGTATTTTATTTAAATTCCAAGTATCATATTTATATCATATTTAAATTATTTTGCGGTATCAAAACAACAGTAGTTTGCACATGATTTGCACTTAATTTCATTACTAAATAGTAAATATCACCTGATTCGTTACAATTTTCGTAGATTTGCATATGCAGCAGGTTATTAATTCAACTGAGCAAAAACCATGGTTGTAGAAAATTTACGTAATTCTTAACGAATCAGGCAACATTTCGTAATGAAATTACACATGTGCAAATCATAATATAAAAATCATATGAAAACACATGTCAAACCATGGTTTTTAAAAAACCAGCGTCGTGAAATCCACCGATATGGTTTTGCAACAAGAAAGTTGTGGACAAGTTCTTACGGACAAGAATATAGCTTAAAGGACAAATGAAGTCTCCTCGCAAGGCTCAGCACGCGTTAGTTGTGATTTCCACTAAACTTCATGGAAGTTTGTTGGAAATGTATGAATATCAAAGCTGCTGCTGCTTCAGGTTTGGTGAACCAGCAACACTGGTTTGATGGTTGCGCCAAACATCCAATTGGAATGCAGAAAACAATAAGTTGAAATATTGTTCAGTTTTATAATTAAATTAAAAAGTTTAAGTAATGAGCCTTGCAGGAAGGACGAGCCACGTTAAGGTCAGTTTAGACGAGGGCGCACTGACGGGCGCATCGCAAGGCGTAGGCAATGGCGAATGAGTGGACGCATGAGCGGGCGCATTCTATAAATAATCTTCACAATGCAGCACACAATGTGAGCATTCTAATAATATAATGCACCCCACCCATGCATCCAGCGATGCGCTCGCTCATGCGCACTCGTGTGAATTGGCCTTTAACACAAGTCATACCTGATGCCATTTGAACTGTGGCATCACGGGTTCTGCTATAAGAGCCACCACCAGGAAATGTAATAAAGCCAGGGTTACACCAAAAGTCGCCAATTTCCATGTCCCCAGGCTTAGCAAGGTCTGGGCAACGAAAATAGCTAGGGCCGTTTCCCAGAGGCCTTCAGCTAGACTTAGTCTAGGCTGGGGTCCGAACGGGTCGGTCCACAGAAACGGTATCGGCATCATGAGCAAAGCAAATATGAGCAGTGAGATCAAGAGTACATAGTCTGCGAGCCACAAGAGCACACGACGCAGCTTGGGCTTAGAGTAGGCTAACAACAAGAGCAATAACACTGAGCTAGCTGCCATTAGAGCTAAGATGATGGCTCGTAGATTGGCCCCACGAATGTGGATGAAATGCAGCAAGCACAAGAGCAAATGAGCCAACGAAAGGCCGCAGAGGATACCAAGAGCAACAATCCATCGCGGACGCTTTCTGTACTCTTGATAGAGCGATTCCAGTTCACGGTTCTCAAAACTACGCTCACGTAAGACCGTTCGACGCAGGCCTGACATACGGCTAGGTTTTATCACCAATACAGAATGATCCATTGAACAAAAGTTGTTTCCTTTGTTTCTGAAACAAATTCATAAAACTTATTTACATAAATTTATTTACATATTAAGTTTTAATTTTTGTTTACTTTGTTTGTTATCAAAAACTATACTTAGTTTAGATTATATTGATTACATAGTATTTAATAATCGTTTTTTGTTTTTATCATTAATGCGTGTTATATAAGCATGTAGCAAGTGGATATGCGATTAGATTTCGCAGTATGTTATCGATATATGTATATATATATATATATATATTTTTTTATATATATATATATATATATATATATATATATATATATATATATATATATATATATATATATATATATATATATATATATATATATATATATATATATATATATATATATATATATATGATATAATATAATATTACTGTTTTACTCATCTTCTAAGAACACTATCACAATAAAAATAACTATACATAACAACTGAACAATTTCGCATTTTTCGTAAGCAATGTTTTTGTTAAAAAGTTTCAATTTAAAAAGTGCAAGTAGTTTTTGCTATACACTATATATATATTCATATTGATTTGTAAATAATTTATTAGCAAACATTGGTAAATAATCTTAATTGGTAGTAAATTGGATAATAATACAGTAACAAAATCAGTATCTGATAAGTTTAACAACGACTGGATGTTTAACATGATTAAGATGGTAGAAAAAGTAGGCCACTTTAAAATGTAATTTGTACTGTCAAAATTTTATTTGAGTCATATATTAGTCAAGATGTATACGCGTAGATGATATTTCAGTATACTCTACTTACAAGGGAAATTGCAGAGATACTGTTATTGCTAATTTGTAGAAAAAATAAAAAGCTCAGGAATAACATATCTTTAATTGCATTCAATTTTTCTTGAGTGCAAATGTATTGAAAATTAATACAATGCTTTATTTACTATTAAATGATTATTAATTCATGTTAACTTTTTACATATTTTTATATTGTTATGTCATTATTAATGGTATATTAATCGATTATTGCCTATGTATAAACATAGCCTATGCATAGGAACATAATAAAAAATATGGATTAATAAAAACACAACAACATCGACAATAGCCTATTAATAATGTTCTAATTAAAAATTTCAACAGAAAATTTTATTTGAATTGGGAACCAATTTCTACTGTGGATTAAATGAATTCGATTAATAAGTTTGGTTAACAACTCATGATATTATTTAATATAAAGCAGAAATAAAAAAATAAAACTATAAAGCAATAAAACTAATAATATCAGACCGAACGCAATCGCCATTTATTGTTTTTTGTCTGCTCTTCACCTAAAAATTTGCTGGGAACCGTATATGCTCAAAAAATGTAAAAAATATAATGAACGGAGTCTAAGCTCGTTTACTTGTAAACAATAAAAAATATTATATCGATTTCAACAAATAATGGCAAGTATATATATTTTATATATATATATATATATATATATATATATATATATATATATATATATATATATATATATATATATATATATATATATATATGTTTAAAATATACTCATTTTAAACAATTTTTGCTATAATTACAAAAAATTTTCGAAAAAGTGTTCCAACTTCATATTTAGGACCAGAAAAAATTCGGTTTACGGGACCTCCAGCCTACCTGACCGTTTTCGTCTATGGTACAAAACTTGAAGACGTAAAAAATGTATATTGCTCAAATCATATGTATGAATATAAACAAATAAAAAACATAGCGGCGGTTCCCAAACCAAATGAGAAAATGTCATTAAAATGTTGCATTCAAGTCGGAAAAAGACTGAAAATAAGCTGAGTTAAACGCCTTTTGTGAATCCGGCCTATAGTTTTTTAAAAAAACCTTTTAATTTCGAAAACTATTGGCTCCAGCTTTAGTTTCAAAACTTTTAAATAAAACCACGAGAAAAACTTTTTTTAATTCTTTTGCACTAAAATAAACATGAAAGCCATAGCAGTTGGAACAAGATTAAAAGGTAAACACATCAAAAACTTTTTCAACAATTGCCTCACGCGGTCGTGAAAAAGTTTTTGATGCGTCAAATTTCAGAGAAAAAATCCTCATTGACTGGATTCTGTTTTGAAATGTAGATTTTCAAAATCGAGATTTGCTAAACTGAAGTGTGTAGTCATCTTGAATTTGCTTTCGAACGAAAGTTTATGTTAGTTTATAAACAGAATTGCAGTGAGGTGAATTTCTATGAAATTTATATGCTACCGTGAAAACTTTGTAAACATATTTTGAGTGTAGCGCTGAATTCAATGTAAAATATTCCATTAGAAGTTTCAGATTATAGCTGTAGCATTACACAAAACGTAAAACTACGCTAGCTATATAAAGGTTTTGCAAAACTGCCATGTAACTACATGAGTACATGATAGTGCCTCACTCTTATAGAACTTTCTACGTAGATTCAGCAGAGTTTTATGTACTGGAGTCAATTCCTAAAATGGATTAAGGGGTAGTGTCGCGAAAGCAGTTTTGCTCATAGGCTGTGAAAATAGAACTTTTTGTTTTGAAGTAGTACATGCAATGAGAAGCTAGTCCAACGCTGTATGGTATCAAATAATTACTGCCATATATCACACTATAAATATTGATAAATATCTTTGACCAATCGTCATTAGTAAGCCAGACATCACACAATAGGGACATAAAAGTTCAAAAAATCAAGCCAGATATCAGATTGGCCAGCTTGTGAAGTACACATCATGTGTGGACGCACAATTTTTTGCGACAAATAAGAAAAAAGAAAATTGAAGGTTCGTTTTTCTTCTGATTTGAAAATAAGCGTCTAGATTTTACACAATTTATCATTATTGCTGTTACTATTTTACAGTTTAAGTACACCTTCACAGTTCAAACTAGTATTACTCCACAGCCGCTACAGTAATCTGCACTAAATTTTGTGTGCATAAACTACAACATATGTGCTATTAGTTTGTGTAAAAAAACTAAACAGAAAAACTGATAAATGTGACTAAAAAATGGAATGTGAATAGGTTTTTTTTCGTCATTTTTCCGACTTTGAGACATTATTGCAAACTATATGCTGCACCAATTTTGCTGAAACTTGGCAAAATAATTTGCCTTTTGGTAGATTTTTAAAATATAGAAAGAACAATTTCTAACATTTTACTGAACAAGTTTTACAGTCGCGCAAAATCGACTGCTTACGCGACACTACCCCCTTAAACGAACCAGATTAAAATTTGTTTTGCCAATAGCTCATGACATCGTTTATGAATTTATCCAATTTCCCACAGCAATTTTTTGTAGCCTTTCTGCTAGTGGACAAAATTTTTTAAGTCTCAGTATTCATCGATGTCAACACGAGTTAAGGTTTTCACCAAACAAATTTGAATTATTATTAACGAAACAAGGGATCACACTTGTATGTACTTATTCGAAAAAGATTGTCCGCAAGTCAGGACAGAGACACCACTTCTTACTTTGAGCCTAAACTAAATTGGTGATCTCCATAGGAGGGGTAAGGGGGTGACAATCCGTTAATAATTTCTGGCTGTTGCCGGAAAAGAACCAAAACAAGGACCACCCCCCTTCCGCCATGGGTAGGGTACCCCCCCCCCCGCCAATCTCTGGTCATGGTAACCATATATGGTGTCACTGATTAAGCAACTTAATCCGCTTAATCCATTGAGGGATTAGTCTCCTCGTCTTAGCTGGCGTTTCTCAAATAAAACACACAGCGGTGGATTATCTTAACCCATGAAATTTTGGCTGTTTCATGATAATCACACGCTTGTGAGTAAAACTTTAAGTTATACGTTTTATGAATAATTTGAACTAAAAAGTATAAATATTTTCTAGAGTTTTGATCTGACCAAAACTCTGAACGGAGTTGAGGAACATCTATAAAAAGTTATGAAAATATCACTTTACAGTTATCAGTGGCAAAATTGCACAAAACTTCAGTACGTTGCCCCAAACACTAGGGACTTAAAATAAACTATACTCACAATTTCTGTAGTCTAAAGGGCAGTAAATAGAAAACGTTTAAAACTCAAGATTGCTACATACATCCTTTGGTCGGACTTTAGTTCACAACTAAAATTACTACTACAATGAAGTGCACGCAAAAAGTTTTAAGGGTTTTTAAACAGAAAAAAACAAAACATTTTCATTTCATTGCTTTTACACATTATTGTGTAGTGTACTGCTATGCGTACGTGCACTTCAAAGTACTCTATAATTTTAGGATTTTATTGGCGTTTATCTGCTATTATTCAGTCGTTAGTCGTGACGAAACTACATTGAAGGAATTTAACTACTTTATAATGAAAGATAATCGTTGATTAACGTTTTAATGTTTTTTTAATTCTTGTTTTCATGATATCAAGAAAACCCAAATATTTGTAGAAAAAGGAAACCTATCACAGCTATAAATGACTCGAAAGGGATTCGAACCACCCACCTCTGCATCTGTACACTAGCGCTCTCACCAGCAGGTCAGATGCTGATTGACTCAGATAGGCTCAGTTAATAAGTTTTCAGAACTTTCATAAGTTCAGTTGTGGCAAGTGATTGTCGATTCATCCTTACAGCCGTATATCAGTTCTGCCGGTAAAAAAAATAAATAATCACGCCAGAAGTTGACAATTTTAATATACTTACAGCATATATGCAACTCTAATTTAGCAAAACAATTTACACAGATACTTAGGATCGACCCATAGATTTTGTATATAAATAAAATTACATATTTGATAAAACGTCAGTCTGCTTATTAATTTATTGATATAAATAGAAACAGCAGCATTAACTTACACTGAAATTGCTAATTAAATTTTTAAATGGATAATAAAAAATTATAAGTAATAGTCAGAGGCTGTAATTTTACACCAAATTTAACATCAAAACAATTGTAAAGTACAAAAAAACATGTCAAGACTGGTTATCGTAATCGGTAAAAAGCAATAGTTTAAAAGTTACAAAACTGTTACTGTAATTCATCTATATTTGGTAAATTAGTTATTGTAAATTTCTAATGTCGCTCTAGACACTAAACTAAAACACAAATTTTCAGGTAAGGGAAAAATTGATGGGTAAAAAGAGTAGTCAATGAACAATAAAAAATTTTGTTTTAGTTAAGAAAAAATGCCATAAAATATTCTAACCCAGAGTGTCAGATAAGCAAATTAAATCAACCAAACGAAAAGTTCCTGATAAAATGATTTTTTTATTTTTTTTATAAATGTAATTTACGTGGGCTACTCAAAATCAGTTTGAGACAAGTTTACTTCTCAGTTAAATAGCAGCTAAATCTCAGTTTTTAAACTGTTCTAAGCGCCAAGTGCTCTAATCTTTATTGTTGGAGCGCATAAAACCGATGTGAGGAATTTAAGCCAAAATTATCGCTATCAACTAATCGACAGCTAAATTTATTTGATGTTCTTCAATTAATTTAATAATTGTTTCCATAAAAAAAATTAAAAAAAACATAAAGGCAGTGTAAAATTTCACATCGACTAGACAATCGAAAGTTTAAAAGTCGCAGACGTCAAAAAAGTCACAGAAAAACTTTCTATGGCTATACGTGTAAAGAAAACTGAATAAATATTTGACCTTGTAGCAGGTAAATAAAAAAATGACATTTAGTGGGGCTAACTCTGGGAGGTCTTAAATTTTTTTTATTTCAAAAAAACTTAAAAACTGTAAAAAATGCCCACATGAAAATGTTATAAATTCTATTGTTTTTCGGAGCTAGGTATAGTTTGACTTTAACTGAGACTAAAGGACCTATAAATCATGCTTACACAGATCCAAACCGATTAAATTAGATTTACCTTTGAACCAAGTTGTAGGCTGTTTACTCCAGTCTGTCATTCATAAACTTAATTACGATGGTTAATTTTAATCCAGTTGGATTCACGTTAGTTACATAAACGATCTGTTTAGGTCGTTAAGTAAAACTGGATTTATCAGATTAGATTTAAATTTATTTGATCACCATTAACACAGCTCATGGTTGAAATATAGCACTTAAAACCATAAAGTTTTTAAAGATACTTCCAAGACAGAGAGGGGAGATTCTTACTAGACAGCATCAGCATTGGAATGACACAGGTGGGTTTCGAAATAACCATCTCTGGATCTGCAGAGCAGCGCTTTAACTATTTGAATTGAACTGTTATTGATAGTTTTAAGTATTTTACGGGCCTTTCATACTTTACACTTGAATTATTTTGGACTGATACAGAAACACTACTTTATCTGATGCAATAGGACTCAAGAGTTTAATACAATTCGAAAAATTTAATGAGAACGTAAAAAACTGAAAATCTAAAAAACGTTAAAATACAATGACAAATCACGTAGGCTTCAACAACAGAACTTTAGGTTAAAATAGCAACCCTCAAAAAGGAAAATAAGCAACTTTGGAACAAAACTCGTAACAAAAAAACAAAAATTAACAAGAAAGAATAAAATATGAATATCATTTCGTGAAAAAAAAACAAGCGACTGGTACCTCCAGAAGGGCTGTTAGGAAATTTGTAAGCAAATCCATTCTTCAGGCGACAAAGGAAAAAAATTAAGACAACACTTGCCGTAAAAATTGTCAAAAGTATGCGAAATATTGGGAAAAATGACGTAAAAGTAAAAATGTTCGCTTCTAAACCTGCGTATGAAAAGTCTACTCTGTTTGCTGCTTTACGCTTGGCTTTGATAACAATAAAGTACCAGAAAATTGTTCTAAAAAAGTGTGCTTTAAACTCTAAGGGTGGATTTCACCACGGTGGTTTTTAAAAACCTTGGTTTAACGTACGTTTTCATATGATTTGCACATAATTTTATTATAAAATTTTGGCTTTATTTTAACTAATTTAGTTGAATCGTGGTTTTTCAGTACAGTTTGTTATTATCCGTTCATATGTATTTAAAGCCTGCAGCACAGCAAGACTCTGTTCTGCTGAAAAGTCACATGAGCCAAAAAGAAAATTGAGGAAAAAATTTGTAACGAATCAGGCAATATTTTGTTATGAAATTATGTGCAAATCATATAAAAACGTAAATATTAAAACACAACTAAAATTTGCCAAACTAATTTTGTAAAATCTACCCTTAGGTTGTATCCATACCTAAATGCATCTAAACATGTTGAATCAAACAAGAAGGTCCATTGAAAGAAATTAATCCTGTATATTAAATTTAACAATTCATTGTTTTAAAAGTTAATTAGTTGTCCAAAGATTTTGAGTTAAGCATATAAGTTGGGCACGGTTAGCATTATATTTATTAATGCTTTATGTCTACAGTTGTTATTTATGGAAAAACATCTGCTATTTTTTAATTCTGCCTCGTGACCGTGAGAACTGGGACTCACTAAAGTTCCTGCTTGAAAACACAAGCAATAGCAGGTATTTACTTTTGAATGTTTACGATGTTTACGCGTATAACAGACAGCCTTACAAACAAGTACTGAACCAGAAAAGAATACGGACAATTCTATTCTAATCTAATCTAATTCTATTACTTTTTCGCTACCAAAAGTACCCTCACCGAATTCTGGCTGGCTAGTTTTTATTTTTATGAAAATTAGGCTCCTACTAAGCAGAAATAACGAATAGCAAACACGAAATGAAATTTTAAAAAAAAGAGGCGGTTTTTACTAAAGAAATAAGAAACCAGAAAGTAAAAATATAATTTTGTTAATCATCAACTGTTTGGTTATCTTTGTTTTTAATTCTTATTTTCTTTGTTTAATGCTTAACTCTAATTTCAAACTTATATTACCTAATGCTTAGTTCTTATGTCTTTCCGGCGTTACAATAAGACCAAAGCTTTACAGCCAAAAAATCTGTCACAGCCTGAAACAAGTGAAAAAAGTTTCAACTCGTAGAAAAACTTGTTTAAAACCACGGCCACTGATTTTTGGCCTGACGTGGTAGCAGTAATAAATAAATGACAAATCGTTTGAAACAACCCATAGTTTTATCTCGGAGAAAAGGCGCGTCTATTTTCATTGACGGCTGTTTAAAGTTCCTAACAAATAGTTTTGCTTGTGTAAATCCTTCAAAAGGTTGGGGCTCGGCATTGCAACAAACTTTGCCCCATTCTCCGAAAATTGGTGAAATTTCAGCGAAATTTTTGCATTCTAACACAAACTTAAATTGGTCCTTTTAATGAGCTCAAGGCGGATTTTATATGGCAAAAGGTCTTTGAAAGTTTTTTGCGAAATGACTTGTATATGCTTAGTGCTTTTATATGGAAGCTATGTGACAAACAAAATATACTAAATATTGATAAAAGCAATAGTACATACATAAGTAAATAGATACTATTTAGAGTACAAGGTAGTATAGTATAAGTACTAGTTTAGCATGAAGTGTAAGTTGTTCAATATATAGAGCATAGGTAACAGCATGGCACCACTTTTTGTACTCCTGCTAAAACGTAACCAACATCAAGTTTAGAAAAAAGTTTACGCCGCTGCTTACTCTTTCGGTAACGCAAAAGTTCACATATTGTGGCTCGGCCAAGTGGCTCAATATAACGCAGAAGGATATAAAAAGAATTCACCACTTTGCCTGCTCTTGGTATGACGTAAACGGCATATATTCATCACCCACAGAGCTATCCTGAGCCTAACATAATAGCAGCTATACTTTAATATAACTTTGCGCAGACTAACGTTAAGTTCCCTTCTTTACAACTTTGCGTAGTAAAATGGAACTTTCAAGCTTCTGTTGGGTGAAAACTCGTCGGCTAAAGTTAGCCTTAGCCTTTCGGTTGGACAAAGCCAAGTAGGTTGTGAATCACTCCGAAACACGTGTGACTTACACGTCCTTTGGTTGTTCGAATGACAGCGGAATTTTTTTAATTCGGAAAAAAACGAAATTGGGTTTGAAATTAGTTGTGTAACTTCTAGAAGAAAACAAAGGTTGCTCTGGAAATTAAAAAAGTTATTGGGTAAAAGTTAGTTAGCTAGTCGCTAAAAGTTGAAACAAAATTATGCCCGCACGTTCGATGCATGATTGTAGCTAAGAAGAATAGTGATCTCAAAATTGCTCATAAATTTACATGTTAATTACCTAAAGTCTGACAAACAAAGTTCTGTATTTTACTTGCGCCACTTCCTTATTTTCATGGCACATAGTTTTCTGCGACTCCTGCTGTATTCTCAATCGTCAAAATCTATTCTTTTTGCAACGAAATCACATGTTTTGTTTTCTAAATTGGTGCAGCTATTTTTGTCAGACTTTAGTTTATAAAACTCATACTAAATTAAAAACATACCAACCAAATTGTAAAGACTAAAACTTACTTAAAACACCCCGAGACCACAATTCTACGTGTGAGAAGCATCCTTATTATTTAACTGTAATTCTTATAAACGTATATGTTTTTTGGAGATGTAAAAATGGATCTGTTATATATCTAGATCATACAAAATTCTAGATCTCACAGATACTAAAGTGTGTGTTTAAACTCAACTTTACTTAACTTAAGCTTAAAAAAAACAAACAAAAACATTTGCCCGTTTTTAAAAGCTGACAGATTTTGCTTTTCTATGCTACATACATAGGTAGTTGTCCTTGCAAAGTAGGAAGCATATATGACTTTGTATGATTTGTTTGTGACTTTGTATAATAAGTCTCTGATTTTGGATAATAATATACAACGTCGTCAAATCATGTAACATTAAGACAATAGTGTTTTTAAATCCCCTGCCAATGATAAAGGCGGCAAAGCTGCAATCCTTGTCTAAAATTTTGCAGGAAGACGTTTTTAAAAACATGATATTGTACTTATAACGCGTAC
>JASANF010008890.1:0-14697 GCA_030248245.1 Trissonchulus sp. WLG1_4
TGCCACTGGCTTAGTCAAGAGTAGTAGTAGTAGTGAGTACAAACGCAAATTTTCGGCTTGCGATTTTAAAAAATTGGCTCAACGAGGAAGTAAAAATTTGACGCATGAATGCGCCACGTTGTCTTCGAGCCGTCGCAAAATTTAATTTTGAGTAAATCGACAGTTATTTAAGAAATTTAGTTAAATTTAGGTTTTTCAAAAATCGTGATTTTAGTGTTTTTCAATATATCAATCATATTCATAAAAAATTACACTTTGCGACTGCTCGGTCACGTTGTGGCAAGCAAGATGATTTGACGGTTGTGCAACAGCTATCTAGATGTGAAGACATATCGCAAGCCGAAATTCCACTCACGTTTGGTCTACAGTGAATGCTAATTTGTATCAATCAACTTCATATTTTGTGTTTGGGCATACTTTTACACCAGCTTGCTATTGCACATCTAAAATTGGCAAAAGATTGACGTTTTTTGAAAAGCCATATTTCAGGAGCGCCACCTTAATGAATAGACAAACATAGGTGAAGGAAGCGTCTGCGTCTGACAAAAGCCATTCGGCCAGAAAAATAAAAACATACAGCAAGCAAGCAATTTTGTAATAAACAAGCAGAAGCTGTATGCAAAAGGTGTTCTCGCTAAGCAGTAGGCGCTAAAGTACATTGTAAATAGGTATACCATCTCAAAAATCTGCTGCGCTGCAAAACTTTAGGTAAACGGTTATTAAATGGCAGTGAGTGACATAATGTCATGGTTACAGAAACGTAACATAATCTCACGCTAGAACCTCCGACAAAATAAGTTTTTTCGTTCCATTGCACGTTTGTTTCAAAGCCTTCCTGTGGTGAACTATGATTGGATGCTCTTTTTCGTCATAAAAAATATTTATCACATCAGCTACTGAATAAGTAGCAATGACGCCTCCACGATGCTTGTCTCAATTGCAGCAATTTTTTATTTATTCGAGTACAGCTCCACCAGTCCTGCGTTAGTTGAGTTCAGGACCGCACCTGCAAGTCGTTCTGCGCTATAGTATGGTCGACTTCACTTCAGTTGCTTTAGCTAGTTTTTTTTGAAAACACGAAACTTTTTTACGGGATGCATTATCGTTGCTGACATTCTGTGAATCGTTACAGGGTACACGACATACATATTGTATTCTGTACGTACATTGTTTGTATGGACATGGTAATGGCAGTAAAATTGCAATCGTTAAAGAATATGCTATCGTGAATAGAATATTTTATTGGAATTAGGTTTAGAGGGCCCATGTGTTTGTAGAAGTAGACCCGAGACAAATTATGATGACTTTATTGAGTGATATGCATTCGTAATGTATTCGTGCATCGTGAATTACAAAACGCATCAATGTAGCCACATTTCCATTAAAATTGTAAGAATCAGAAACTAATGTACATGACACTCTTCCCTATTCTAGCTAAATGGGCCGAAACGATGCTCCGGCTGAAATTGTCCTTTTATGCCTTGATTTCAGGGGGGTGGGCCCAAATCAGTGAAGTGTCTTGATTTCAGGGGGGTACCCGCCCTCGTTTTAGCAAACCAACAGCACAAAATCGGTGGTGTCTTGAATTCAGTGAAGGGACCCCCCCGCGTTTCAGCACACCACCAGCTTACCACAGAGTTCATGCTGGTAGTGTGCTAAAACGCCCCCTCCCCGCTGAAATCAAGACACTTCCCTGATTTGAAGGGGGTCCTTTTCCTGGAATCAAGACACATCGCTGATTTAATAGGGGGGTACCCCCGTGAAATTAAGGCGCAAACGGCCAGTTTTGACCGGAGCATCGTTCCGGCCGATTAGCTAGAATAGGGAAGAGTGTCATACTTCAACTGATATTTGCAATTATTCACACTTGGTTCAATCCATCGTGACTAGCAAAGGGCAGCAGTATCGACAAAAACACCCCTCACCGTATTCTAGAGTTTTATAAACTGTAGCTAATGCTGTGAACGCAATCCGTGTACATTATGTACCTTTGTAGTAACCACTGAAACTATCATTCTTTCGATGGATAGACCCGTGCATTAACAGAGTTTTAAATTTTGCTGAGTCGGAACATCATCGAATGTATTACGAAATTTCTTAAATCAATCTCAAGCAGTGAAGGTGAACGTAATTTTATGAGGTGAGTGAATTTTTTCAATTGAGTACAGTTGTTCGATTGTGTGGAAATTAATCTGACATTCTCCTTTGACAAGTCTAGCAGTGTGCAAATGCGACTGTATAATAACACATAAGCTCTCCATACAGATCTTAACAACAGACGCTAAAAACTCTCTCTTTCTTACTCACGCACACACACACACACATGCAGACAATATAGTTATGTGGATGCAAACTAATTTGCATATTTCCACTAAACTGCAAATGCACATAACGTCCACAGGTAATACGAAAACAGTCTGGGTATCAAGAGCACGTATTATGTGCTTTGATACCCACACCTTTTCTAAATGAGCTGCTGCGCTGTGGCGCAGCAGCAAAAACCAAGGTTTCTCGACAAAGGTCACAGACTCCATGGCCCGTATTCACATACTAACACTAACGCTTAAACTTAGTATTTACACTTAGTGTTAGCGCTTATAAGTAGTGTTTGTGACCGGCCGCGAAAGCCGCCGGCCGACTCCGGCAGGCGGCCGGGCCGGCGGAAACGTTCGGCCGGAGGAGACGTTCGGCCGGCCGGAGCGGCCAAATTTTTGGATAAAACCAATTGATCCAAGTTCAGAGTGTCATTTTGGCATAAACTTAGCCTGCCGCATTGTTATGCCGGCCTAATTTTGTCATTCGGTTGAATCTGGCTGGCCTCCGGTGTTTTTAATCGGCCGGCCGGCCGGTGATTTTGACCGGCCGGCCGGCCGGCTGATTTTAGCCGGCCGGCCGGGCGGCCGGCCAAAAATTCCGGCTGGTCACAAACACTACAAGCGCTAAGTGTTATTCACAAACTCGAACTTCTAACATGCTAAACATAGTTGAGCGCTTAGCGCTTAGCAAACGCTTAGCGTTAGTATGTGAATAACACTTATGTAGGTATGTATGTATGTTAGTATGTGAATACGGGCCCAAATCGCATGATTCGAGTTGAAACATGAAATTTAGACACAATCTAGACAGAAAATCAAAGAAATATTTTTTAAACAAATCGACTTTGAAGCGAGATATTAGTTCTTATAGTTGCATGAAAAGTTAAAAATTGTAATAACTAAAAATTCAGACCAAAATGGGGAAAACAAAAAATTTATGGTCCCACACGTTTGAAAACCTTTCAAATCAGCTATAGATTGTCCAAATTGCTTGATCTATGTGTGCCCTGTGAATAGTCTTTCGCGAGTCACGTGACAGGCACAGAAAATGAATTGAGACAGATTCTTTTACAAAAATGCTCAATTTTATACCGCGCACCTTGCTAAATTCCAATATAACTACGAAAGTAAGAAATTACAATTTTTGAAGTACGCGCAAATTCTTGGAGCGCCACCTTCAAAGTTCATAACCTCAAAATTATACAACAACAAAAATTATACGTTTGGCCAAGCTTTGGCCTAGGTCTACCACCATTACCAATATAAACTTCGTATAATAATCGTATAATAATAATAATATAAATAATGCAAAACTTCGATAAATCGTTGATGTATTGGTTTACTTGTTGAATATGCTTGAAACTTGACTAAAATGACATAATTGTCCAATTTTTTAATCTTTTCGTTGTGGAGATATACACGCCAAAACAAACAAAATAGCATTCTGGACAACTTTGCTTTTAAATTGACATGCATATTTTTTTATATTTTCGAAAAATATGGTTCAAATTCTTGATTCCCGGAGCGCCCCCTTGCTCCGTGAATCACATATTTGGGCCATATTTTTAAAAAAACAGCAGAAATGACCTATCATTTTTGAAGGAAAGTTGCCAAAATACTACTAAAATAATTTTGGATGTTTTTTCTTAGCTCTGAAGTGTGAAGTTGTTGTTGAATCATCAAGTTGTTATTATCAGATTCAGCAAGTACATAGGCTACTACACCAGTGCATCAAAGAGCGCATTCTCAAAATTATCTGCAGGTAAAGTTAGGCTAACTATACAGGTAAGGTGAAAGTAAAGTTAATTTACGGGTAACGGTAAAGTCAACATCGACTGTTCCTGTTGAAAATTTGCAGAATATGTTATCTTCAGCTGTGAATCAGGTAAAACCACTGTTTTACACAAATCTCAAAGGTAACCTTAGGTATCACATTTCACATTGAGTTTACTTACTGTCTGAGAAAAAGTAAAGAGACTTTACTTACTGTCTGAGAAAAAGTAAAGAGACTTTATTTTTTTATTTTAAATTTTTATATTCCGGTCACCGTTCGTCACTTTTCGCGAAGCTTCGTCATTTTTTGCAAAGGACGAAGTTCGTCGAACGCCGGTCGCCGACAAACAGGGAACTTTGCTGCGCACAGTACTGTACTACATTTTTGTATAGCAAGAATTAACTTCTGTCAACATTTTTCCAAGTTTTGAAGTAACCTCCGATTCCTGGAACGGCCTCTTAAACTAGCACTAAACTTTAAGGTACCTGCCAAGCTACCTTTAGTGCTAAATTGTGTTTTTGTAGCAGCATATAAAAGTTGACATTTTACAAAACGACTTCATGGCAAGGTGTGGCATATTTTAAGGCAGGTTTTTCCTGTCGCTACCTCAGTAGCGACAGGACTTTACATTTGTTTTGCCCTACGTAATTTGCACGTCTTCATGTATTTGCTGTGGCAAAATTGTGTGCGTGTTTGTGCGTAATTTTTCTGTAGGCTGTGATCGTGGGTGAGCTGGCCCAGGCGGCCAGCCAGCTAGCTTCGGTTTGTTGCTGTTAGCTAGCTTACTGTAGGGCCGGAATGCCCAAATTAGTAGTTTTCTATGGTTTTTCTAAATCCCTAAAAATAAATTCTTTATTGACTGACGCTTTATTTATTGAAAACTAAGTAATGAATTTAATTACTTCCAAAATTATTCAACACAAGCAGCAATAAAGGAGCAAAAGTCGTCTCAAAACCAAGTAAAACGCTAGTTGACGTTAGTTTCAAATACATTTGAAAATAACTTTCTAATCAGAAAATCGTAGTCATTTTAGAATAACAGTTTTATTGGTACCTAACTGATAGAGTACTCGTTTATCACAGTGTTGTTTAATCTGTAAGCTTAATAGTTAAGTAGTTGCTGTACAAAATGGTGCATTTACATCCATGAGTCTGCACTGGCGTACAGACGCAATTGCGGACAGGTATTAAACCAAACTTGAGGTATAAAAGACCATGGTGTAAATTTATAAGCCATAAATGTACCGTGTTTCTTCTTTCGCAAACACCATGATGACGTGACATTACCCACAGAACATGCACTAACCGAATAGATGTTTGCTTTTGCTAAGCCCTGTGGTGGGTTGGTTTGTCGGAATTATTTTGTGCTCAAGTTTGGGTAAATTCAAGTCCTACATGTACAAATTACACATATAAAGCTGAGGAAACCTGCGGCGCGCCATCAACCGAGGGTTGCGGGGTGCCACATTGCCACGCTGTTTTTTCTTAAATTGGGGAACAAAATGTGTGATGGATTTGGGGAAACAGTCGGGTCAGGCGTGTGTAAGACTGTATAAGTACATTCTTTCATGGTCATATATTGGATGTGGATCCGCGCGTCTTCGTATGAGGTTTGGCAAACCCTATCATTGCAGGTAAATCAGGAAATCGTGTGTATAGGTTGAATTAGGTAGACTTGGAGCTTGGAAGACTATTTTTGGGTATGGTATCGGGTTGGCCATGTGAGTAAGGTGCCGATCAAGTGTTGTCATTTGCGCTGTTTAAAAGAAAACTTAAGGCTTAATAAGAAAACTAATTGGGGCTACAAGAGTTGATGGTTGGAGTGCAGTGTTTAGTATTCTCCAGTCCACACAAAAGTTCTAGGCTTGATCCTCTAAACCTTTTTCTCACAAAATAAGGAAATTCTTTTTTTCAACATATTATTGTTTAACTTCATTCGGTGTAAAATTTACAAACAGTTTAAGAAAAATATCTAAAGACTTTCTGAAAGTTGAAAAAATGTGAGCGACAGGTTAAACTTCTTTTGAAGGGACTTCTTCCAGCTGATGGCTATTCTACCGATTATATGTTGCACTGAAATTTATGTACTACATACTGTCGGTCATGAATGAAATTCTGCTGTGGCCATGGATCAAAACTCAATAAATTTTGCATAAAATTGCTGCTTGTTGGGCTACAAGTTTGCAGCAATTGTTTGGAATCTACACTTCCGCTTTTATGTAGTTTCCTTACGCGTTTTTAAGACACTAACACTGGGCATGGGCACGTTTACAAAAATCTGTAAACGTTTAAACGTTCGCGTTTACAGATTAGAAAACGCGTTTAAGCGTTTAAACGCGTTTTCCGGTTGTAAACGTTTTTTGACCGTTTAAACGGCGCAACTGAGGCGGGGGGGGGTAGAAATTCAAACTCACATTTTTTCACCGTGAAAACATATTTTTATAGGTTTTCGCATGCGCTGAGTTCATTTTTTGCACTTTCCAAGCGAAAAAACGTTGATTTATACCTTTTTGAAAAAATTCAATTTTAGTCGAAAATCATCGTTTTTCGACATAATACGGCTAATCGTCGAAAATTATCATCAATACAGTCGTAATATCAACCTGAAGTTTGATCGTCATAAAGTAATTCGTAATAATATATTTAATACAGCTTTGTTAGCAACATATTTAGCTCATTTATACTAAAAATCTTAATTTTGCCAATTAAAAAACGAGGCGAAATATACATAGTTAAATTAAGCTTGCATATCAAAAGTTTTAGTTTCTTTTCGCGTAGACAATAAATTATTTACATTTTTATAGAAAAATAAGCATAATTAGGCATAAGCAGCGATTTTTAATGAAAGCGAATACCATAAATACGATGTGAAAACGTCACTGATGCTCAACAGCAAGCTGGCACTGACGGTCAAGTTTGGTTTAAAACTGCAGCTTTATTTATGATGTCACAGTAGCAAGTGTCCTTTTATTTGATGCAAACAACTAAAACTAAGCCTTTGCTGGCCCACCTACTACGCCTCAGCCTAAGCACTAAGCCCCCGCCTAAGCACTAAGCCTAAGCCTAAACCTAAGCACTAAGCCTAAGCACTAAGCCTAAGCCTAAGCCTGAGGCCTAAATTCATGAAAAAACCTGCTAAGAAGCATCACAAATATTTTTATCGCACTAAAAAACCCCAACTAGCTTCATATTTTAAAAGATTTCGCAGCTATAGTCCGAAGTTTGTACTGAAACGTACTTGTGCTGTAACGCTTCAATCAGCCTGGTCCTGGTAGCTTCAGAAAAAGTTTTGTAACTTTTCAAAGCCTGAACCGATTTACAAAATTTTTTCAGCATTTAGTAGCTTAGAAGTTGCTCTTTCAATGGTAGCAGCAGGTTTTCATTTGCTTCAGTATTTTTGCATAAATCCAATTTTGCGCAAAAAATTTTATGTAAAGTTTACTTTTTGGACAAAGTTCGATTTACAACTAAAGCTTACATTCCACAAACTTCTAACCTAGCCTATTCGAAAACGCGTTCAATTTTGACCCCCCCTCGGTTTGGGGGATATAGGGGGACTCCGGATCATTAGTCGAAAAAATGCCGTTTTTCCGACTTATTCGACCCCTAAGGGTTTTAACACCAATAATTTCACTTCAGATTTTTATTAAAAGGGGCGACAGCTATTTTGGGGGCTAGAAATCAGATTGGGGGCATGGCTGACGATGGGGGTTTCATATTTTTATTAAAATATGGGGTAGGAAGCGAATTAGAATAGAAAAAAATTTCTCCCCCCCCCGCTTCAGTCTGACCGCGTTTAAACGTTTAAATGTTTAACCGCGTTTAAACGTTTAAACGTTTAAACGTTTAACCGCATTTAAACGTTTAAACGCTTAAACGGTTAAACAAGTGAGCGTTTAAACGCGTTTAAACGTTTAAACGGTTACACAAGTGAGCGTTTAAACGCGTTTAAACGTTTAAACGGTTAAACAAGTAAGCTTAAACGTTTAAACGGTTGAACATGTAAGCGTTTAAACGCGTATAAAACGTTTAAACGGTTACACATGTAAGCGTTTAAACGTTTAAACGTTTAACCGCTTTTAAACGTTCAAACGTTTAAACGCTTAAACGCGGTTAAACGTTTAAACGTTTAAACATTTAAACATTTAAACGTTTAAACGTACTAAACGTTAAACGGTTCGAAAACCGCGTTTTTTGAACCTGTAAACGTTTAAACGTTTCCAAACCGTTTAAACGTATAAACGCGTTTAAACGGTTCAAACCGTTTAAACGTGCCCATGCCTAACTAACACCAACTTAAGTGTTAGTTTCCATGCCTAACTAACACCAACTTAAGTGTTAGTTTGTGAATTATAAATACGAGTATTTATCTTAGGCCACAGAACTTGACGGGCTGACAGCCCCACCAGAAGCACAAATTCTTGGAATTATCTCCTGAATTAGTGCTCAATTCGTGCTAATTTGTGCCGTTAAAATTAGGTCGATAGCTGGACCTGGACCTGTTCCAGAGAAAATGGACCTTGACTGGTGGGGCTGTCAGCTTCCAAATTTTGAATGGTGACAGCCCCACTAATTAGTGCTTTCAAGATTTTGTTGTCAAAATAACGTAGAAAATGTGCTTTTAAAAAAATTGTTTTACTAATATCGTACCAGATTTAACGAGAAAATTGTAGCTAGTTAAAATTAGTGTGAATTGTTGCTTGGCTTAAGCTAACTAAATTATTAGTCAATTTTTAAGTGTTTTGGATTTTTGTTTTTAATAAAAAAGCGTGGAACGTGGACTGTGGAGTGTGACAAGAACGGAGTAAAGAAGTCTAGCAACCAAAAACAAGTTTGTGTAACAAATATAATAGGGACCAAATTGGCAACATTGGGAGGACCAAATGTTAAGATGGACGTTAATGAGCTTATTGATGTTGTTGAAAAACAAGCCTATAAATTCTCGGTGTAATTAAGCCCTAACAAATTAAGTTTTACTGTTGGAACGACTTAAAAAAGCATATTTCTGGAAACTGCAAATGCAATTAATAGAACTTTAAGGAAAGGACACCCGAGTGCCGCAGCTAGAGCGGCAAAAATGTGATGATGACTAACTAGTCACTATAAAAAGGGTAAATCAAGAGGGAAAGAGAGAGTCTGTTTTTTCTGTTGGAACTTGGTTGGCTTCAAGTTTGTTTTGGGCTTGCTACCTTTTACTACTTTCGTGCAATTTGCCTTAGTAGGTAAATTTAACAAAAATTTTTCATTTTGTTGTTTTCAATTTGTTGTTTTAGTTCACTGTTAAAAGTTACACTACTATTACGATAGCCCTACACTTCTGGTATTAGGTAATCCCTTACAATCCGTTTCGACTACGCTTCTGCATTAAACAACTTTTGCCTGCACGTCATCGTTCCGTGCTTTGGTAGATAGAAGCTGCCGGCATACAGTGACTATTAATTGCGGTATTTTTATGTGCTTATGCAACTTATAATTCAGTGTGACGTGGCTAAACGTTAGTGAGGAAAGTGACCGAAATGAGAAACTAGTGATCCGGGGAGGAACTTAAGGAAGCCTATGTCAACTGAGTTAAACGGTCAGGACTAATTCGGTATTTAGCGATTTAAGGCCAAAGCACAGAGGCCGGTCTTTGTCCGGTTGGGCCATCCTGTGAACCACAACCCCGAACTGAATAGTTGATATTACTCGCTCTAAAAATAGTCAATTTCACTCTGTTGAACTTCTATTGTCGGGAAAAGGTCATTATATGCTTGTTTTTATTTGCGTGGCAAACCATGCATTAATGAACATTGTTCATCGCTACGCCATAAACGCAGCCTAAACATACTTGGGAGCTAGCAAATTCGGGGGCGAAGTACTTGTCTGGAGGGATGGAATTGTCTTCTTGGGGGGAAGAGGGTGGGTGAGGTTCCAGTCCACCCAAGTATGAGCCTAAACCTAAATCACACATTATGTATGCGTATACTTTTCAGAACAATATTATTAAGCAAGAGTGTTCAGGTTGTATTCCACTTCAAAGCTTGACACATGTTAGTACATAGTGTTGACTTAGCAAGCATATATTTGCTTGAAGAATATTTATTTTAATTATTCGTGCAAATAGGGTGCAGACAGCACCAACGTGTCGCAGGGCGATTGCTATTCTGACGCAATTTTGTCCGTTTCATTTAAAAAGCTGAGTTTTCCTATTCGGCTGCAAAACTTGTCCTGTACATTTAACAAGCTTATTAGCATTTTTCCGCTGCAGATCAGCCAACTTTCCTATTCTACACACACTGCTGCCCTTGATGCGAGGGCAGTTTTATAATAATGTAGTATATCAATACTTGTGGTACAAAACGGACCAGAACCTTGACTCTAATCTGTGCAGGGTGGTCTCATGGTCATGAGTTAGAATGTAGTCCCTTAATTGAATTTTTTGTGTACACAGCACTCTTGAATATTCTTGTGCACTAATCTTGTGCACTCTAATCTTGACTTAGTCCGTTTCATATGTACATTTGCACACGTACATGATTACCAAGTTTCGCGTTGTTTTTAAGATATGAGTGGTCTTTTCAGCCCAAGCTCATAATTCACAGCAGCTGTGATATTTTGTTTCGCACATCCCAACGAAATGTGCAAACTTGTGTAAACTTGCAATAACCTCAATGAGCAAAATGTAAGAATCCAATTGGAAATAAAATTATGCTTTCTTTAAGTAAGTACGTATGCTGTCTTCTGATTTCAACTAAGTCAGCTGACTCAATTTATCATATTAATTCAGCAAAGTAGAAATTAGTCTACAACTTTTCTTGCGCAAAGAACGCAAGTTGGCTTCATTTAATTTAATTTTCGCATTCTTTTTCGTTTTTGCTCATTTTAGTGTCAACTGAAAAAAGAGCGTAGCTGTATCATCATGGGCATCTAATTTCCGTGTTTGATGGTGGCACTCCTCTATACTACGCTCTTGCAAAAGTGCGAAGAGAGCCACACCGCAAAGCATCAAGCAGCTTGGTTGTTAATGTCAGCATCCACTGACCAGGCTTTCGGACGGTATTTGGACCAAAAGCAGCGGCCGCGGTTTACGGTGGGGGAAGTACGTGATTTTACGTGGTTAATAAAAAACCGCTGCAAAATTCGTATCCCGTTTGCGCAACGATTAGCCCAACCAAGCCTTACGCAACGTAACATTACGATTACATATGCTGGGAAAATTGACTTGGCTGAAGAAATTTAAAAGAAGAACAGGCGTTAGTGGAGGTGGTTCACGAACCCCAGTCATATGAGTACATATTCCCAACCAGTGAAGGAGCCATCCCATTCCCAATTACCGCTAAAGACAAGATAGTTAAAATCACGGACACTGCCATGTGCTCCCAAATCAAGGGTCGTTTTCTGGAGCATTCACTCCGAATCCATGGCCTGCAAGTATGAGACAGCGCTGGGGAAAATTTCTGGCCCATATAATCCGTCGTAACCCTGACGGAACTTAGGCGGCTGCTGTTGTGTGCGCAGTCGGCGTGAATAATGTCCCGTCGTCCCGAAGGCACAAGTTGAGCTCAAAGCTAGAAACGGCCTACACTGAACTTTTCCATGCAGTTCAAACCACCGTAAGGGGCTAATTCTTCACTACGAATGTAATGCCGCCGCCTGATGTGATTAATTCTCCAGTCAATTGAAACGGGCTCGTGCATGTCCACACGAAGCAGCCATCGGTTGTACCAACGTGCAGGTTTTGTCCACGAAAACCATCGACAGCCCGGCGACTATGCTGCGGAGATACTTTGGCGGCACGCGGAATTCTACGGCTAATCCGAGTTCTAGTCCAACACGTGCCCCAATTACGTCTTGTGTTCGCCTAGCCTTCACACCGTCTAATTTATTGATTTTTTTATCTGACATTTATTGCCTCCTCTATCTATCATTATCTGATCTGACCCCTTTTTTGTGCAGACTATATACCGATAGTTAAAGGAACACATGTTCGGACTTTAGAGTGCTGCGTGGTAGTGTTAGCATTTTTGACCTGATTGTGTGTTGTGTTTATAACGGACTTGAGTCATATTTATGACACGACTATTTCGCTAATTGTAGGGGCGATGTCAAGCCGAGAGGAGCAAATGTAACAAATATAATTGGGACCAAATGTTAGGAGGAAAGTTAATGAGCTATTTAATGTTGCTGAAAAACAAGTCCATAAATTCTCAGGGTGATTCAGCCGTAACAAATTAAGTTTTACCGTTGGAATGACTTAAAGGGATATTTGTGGATGCTGCAAATGCAATTCGTGTTAAGGAAAAACATCCGATTCCCGCAGCTATGGCGGCAAAAATGTGATGACTAACTAGTCATTATAAAAAGGGTATATCGAGAGAGAAAGAGAGTCTGTTTTTCTGGTTGGAACTTGGTTGGCTTGGCTGCAAGTTTGTCTTGGTTTTGCTACCTTTTAACTTTTTAGTGCAATTTGCCTTAGTAGTTAAATTAAACAAAAAAATTTCATTTTGTTGTTTTCACTGGTTCACCGTTAGGAGTTTCACTACTAGTACGATAGCCCTGGTATAAGGTAACCCCCTTTCATGCGACTACATTTAGCGCTACGAGTAGGGTATGAGTTGTGACAGAACGAGGTCTGACGGTACGAGGTGTGACGGCGCGATGTGTCAGTGTGTGACGGTGCGAAGTGTAATTGTACATACATTTATTCTGAACCACAAAAATATTGTTTGTGCATGTCAGTTGTCTACTGTCTGTCCACTACTCACCAATAATTAAAAAAACATACATGAAATCCTGAGTTTAACCTATCGGACTGCTATGACTGCCTACTTTGGCCAAACGCGGCCGGGCTGCACGGCCGGTGTGTTTTTGACCAGGGGTCGTTTCAGAAGATTTACATAGGTCTTATGGGTCACATAAAGTCTGTTTCAGCAGCTTCACATAACTTGTGGATCACATCATATTATATATCTTCATAAAATTACAGTCCCGGCCATAACTAGGGTATCTTTTTTCGCGAAAGCGAAGACCTTTTCTTCGCGGCTTCGCGAATATTTCCCGGTCATAATTAATGTCCTCTTTTCACATTCCTTTGCAGGTCAAGGGGTCAGCCTGCTTATGCACATAGGCGTAAATGCCCGTAGCGTACGTATTTCACGCATATGTAGCCAGACTGGGCCTTGGCACACTAGCTGCAAATATTTTACAGCTTGCCTTCGTGCTAATTTAATGTTCGCGAATTCGCGAATTGCCTTTGCATCTTCGCCTTCGCGAAGACGAAGGGACACTATTTCTGGCCGGGACTGTATGTTTTCCATCTAAATTTATGGATAGCCTGATAACTACAACATAAACTGTACAGACGTCAAGCTACTCATAAAATGCTAAATGTGGGTGCCAGTTTTGCCCTCATAAAATTAAGAGAACGTGAGAGCAGCCATAACTTAGCTTTGAACTAAATAATTAGTACAAACCTAAAAAAAACATTTGAAAAGTGGTTTGCTGGGTAGACCATAAAGTGGCATAGTTTAGGGAGCGTATTTTTTAAACTTTGTTTCACTTTTCTAAAAAATCTGATTTTAAGATTTTACTATAAAATGACAGCAGCAGGTATGGTGGTAACTGTTATGCGCTTAAGGTGGTAGTGTCGCCAAAGCAGTTTTGCTCATAGGTTTCAAAAAGAGAGCTTTTTGCTTTGAAATTGTACGTTCATTGAGAAACTAGTAAAATACTATATGGTGTCAAATAAATACTTCCAGACACTAGACTACCAATATCTACCAATATTTGGAACCAATCGCTATTTGTAAGCCAGACATTACACAATAGGGACATAAAAGTTCAAAAAATCAAGCCAGATATCACATTGGCCAGCTTGTAAAGTACATATAATGTTTCGACGCACAATTTTTTGCCACAAATAAGAAAAATGAAAAATGAAGCTTCGTTTTTCTTTTCATTTTAAAATAAGCGTCTAATTTTTTTACAAATTATCATTATTGCTGTGAGTACTTCACAGTTTACTCACAGTTTCACAGCTCAAACAGGTATTACTCCGCAACCACTCAAGCAATTTGCACTAAATTTTGTGTGCAAAAACCAGAGCATATGTGCTTTTAGTCTGTGTATAGCATCAAACAAAAATACTTATAATTGTGACGAAAATATCGAATGTGAATAGGTTTTTAAAACGTCATTTTTGCGACTTTGCGACTTCACTGCTAACTATATGCTGCATAATTTTGCTGAAACTTAGCAACAATATTTGGCTTAAAACATATTCTAAGAATGTATAAAGAACAATGTCTTATCTTTTACTAAAAAAGTTTTATAGTCGCGCAAAATCGACTGCTTTCGCGACACTACCCCCTTAAATAATTAAATCAACTAATAAACCAACTTAATATTATTTTAATTGAGATTTTAAATGAACGCACCTTCAGCACGAAAATAAAAGCTGCAATCCTGCTGTTAGGCATCTACATAATTGTGTGAGCGCGTGTGCGTGCACATTTTATGCGGTTTCCAGCGAGAGCATATATTTTTATGTGAAAACTATGGCAGAACTTATGGGAAAGTTATGTGAAGATATCTAAAACACTATGGGTGGATTTCACCACGGTGGTTTTT
>JASANF010008891.1:0-36325 GCA_030248245.1 Trissonchulus sp. WLG1_4
GGGGCTGGAAAATGCCCAGTTGGGGCTGGGTCCGGGGCTGGACAATACCCAGTTGGGGCTGGGTCTGGGGCTGGAAAACACCCAGTTGGGGCTGGGGCCGGGGTTGGGGCTGGAAAATACCCAGTTGTGGCTGGGTCTGGGGCTAGAAAATACCCAGTTGGGGCTTGTGTTGTAACCGATATGGGGCTGGGTTTTACCCACTCGGGGCTGGAGCTGAGGTCGGTTGAAATTATAGTCAAAATAGCGAAGTTTAATGTAAAAATTGAGGATTGATATCCAAATTTTTTGACCTATCTCAACCCCCGACCGGACAACAGACGACCCGATCGGGAACTCTTACTCTTGATTTTAATGATCTTCAATACTTTAATATCATTGACCTAGCTAAACCTACGCTAAAAAATCAAATATGCTTTATATTTTTAATAATGTGATATTGTTTATTTTTACTGTTTGGCCGCAAAACCTACATTAAACCTTAGGACTTGGTTAGCTGTAGCAAATGGCCTATTCCTACAGTAGATTCAACAGACAAGAATAAGATTTGTGTGCTTAATAACTCATCTCAATCTAAAAATAGACTTACAAAGTGTTAAGAAATGTTACAAATCCAGTATATACTTGCTATAGTTAATTTTGCCAAAATTAACAGACGATGTGATGAGTATATTATAAAACTTTATTCTACTCAGTTCAATCTATTTTAGGAATCAGATCTAAGATGAGACAAACAGCAAAAACTTATGTTGAGCAAACTTATTAACTTGTTATTTAATTCACCAATCACATTTAGGCTAATTTTAGATGATTTATGCATCTCAAGCACACGTAAAATAGTAATAAAAAAACAACATATGCACTTGTAAAAAAGGTACAAAATATTCGTATGAATATAAACAATATTAAAAAATTAAGTTTAGAGAGAAAGTTTTGCAGAATATTTTTGCGGTGACCTGCGAAAGCAAAAAGTTTTTAGAGTACTTAAAAGTTTGGAGTAGTAGTAATATTAGTAGTTTTGGAAGTAAAATATAAAACATAATTTTGGTAAGCAGTGTACTGAAACTTTAGAGTGGTAATATTATTAGTTTTGAAGGCAAAATATAAAACATAATCGCCTTAAAAAGCTAGCAAAAAGTAAATAAAGCTAGCAACAACAATAATGCTAGCTGGCTGGCCGTCCGGGCCAGCTCAAACATACAAAACACAATCACACACCACAGTAATTTTACACAGAAACACACACACACATTAGCCCTAGCGAATACACGTAAGACGTGTAATTCGCTAGGGCAAATCAAATGTAAGGTCCTGTCGCTACTGTGGTAGCGACAGGAACTAGAGTTTTGGTACAAGTTTGCTCAAAACTCCGCTGCCCTTAGTTTTGAGTAATAGTTATGGTACAAGCCTCTAAATTAGTTTAGTTTCAGTTATAGTTTTGGTAGGAGTTCAATTTTAGTTGTTTTAGTTATGGTTTTGGTACAACGTTGGATTTTAGTTTAGTTTTAGTTATAGTTTTGGTATAACTGCTGAAAATTAGTTTTTACAACTAGTTTTAGTTTTAGTTATGGTATACCAGAACAACAATACTTAGCAGTAGCGTTTCTTGACTTTTAAGCCCGGTAGTTCTTGAAAAATTCAAGTCTAAATAAATGGATTTTTTTCAACGGAGAACTTTTACTGATAGAATTGTTTCGTCTAGCTTTTGCAATACGAACTGTGTAATATGTATTATACCAAGAGTACATAGGGAAGAGTATGACACTCATTCTAGCTAATTGGCCGGAACCATGCTCAGGCCGAAGTAGCCCTTTTACGCCTTGTTTCGTGTGGGCACCCCCCTCCCTCCCGCAAATCAAGGGTTTGTTATGATTCCAGGGGGTGTGTGGTGAAACGAGGTGGGGTACCCCACTGAAATCAAGACCTCTGACTTGAGGATCCGACAACCTTGGCGTCGAAGTTGAAAATGCTAACTAATAGCACCGTATGTCTTATTTCTCATTAACCCTTTCACTCGCGGAGTTGCCAAACGGCACATCCAACTTTAGCTGCTATTTGAAAAGGCTTAAGGGTTAAGTGAAGTGACAGGGTTAAGGCCTATTCACACGAGGCCGCATGAGCGGGCGGCGGGCGCACTGCATGGCGCATGAGCGGGCACATGAGCGGGCGCATTCTATTTTCACACTGCCTCCTGCATTATTTCACACAATGCAGTATGCAAGTGTGCGTGTGCGCCCGCTCATGCGCCCGCTCGTGCGCCCGCTCATGCGCCCGCTCGTGCGCCCGCTCATCCGCCATGGCGTACGCCATGCAATGCGCCATGGCGTACGCCATGGAGCAAAATGCGCCCTCGTGTGAATAGGCCTTTAATTTCTTCATTTGAGAAATCAGGCTATCTGGTGGGTAGTTTTTAAGGAACTTTTTCAAGGACAAAACGGTAGGAACAACTATAGTCGAACATAAACCTGGCATTAGCGCACTGTTTTGGTCTTAAACCCACTGTAATGTAAACACTTATTGTAAGCTCACTGTTTTCTCTGCTGCGTATGTATGAAGTTTTTTGTCATCGGCTTTATTTTAGCTTCTAATTTTCTGAAACAAAATTGAGGCTGTTTCAGCCGCTCACTTTTATTTTATCACTGGGGAAAATTGAATAGAGAAAATTTGAGTTTATTGCATTAGTCTGTTTTTATTAGAACTTTTGAACATCTGAACCAGTCCTGAACCTCCCTTTGACGCACCAAATTTGGAAGCGCACCTGAGGCCAACAAATTTGCAGCGAGCTATCACTTTGTCTTGTTAGTTTACTTGAAATTAACTTGAAACCCGTTTGTACACTTTGAGTTTACTTGGGACTTACTTGGAAGTTTTTGTTTTGACCGTCATGAAGGATTTGCTAAGCTGCTAACAACGCTTAAGTTTTTCGTAAAGTTTGTTACATATATTTTTTGTATTTAGGTAATATTTCTTAATTTTTTGAATCTTTTATACCAGAGAGACTATGATTACTCTTGGTAGCACATATATTATGTCCGTAAAGACAGTCCGTATTTGACCTTTTCATGACTTTAGTGATATACTTTTCACCAATTAGTAGCATATTTGTGTGGAAGTATATTTTTACTGTTGTGACATTATGGCTTGTTTGGAGTTTGTTTCTGTCCTTTCGTACTTCCTACTTTGTTTTGTTTGTCTACTTAGGCCCGCTTCATGTTGTGTGGGTCGTTGTCATTGTCCCTATTGTTTTGTCCTTAATCAATTCCAAAAAACTACCGGACCAAATGACGCAATTATCCCTAAGAAAGTATCGTTTAAGTCCGGCTTGCATGCAAAAAATTAGACGAAATGAGTCTGTCCATGCTTAATAATAGCTAATTTGAATTTGTCCTTGTCCCTGTCCCTGTGTTTTCAAGGAAAAGTATGAATGGGTTTAACCTGCGTTGTTGCTACCAATATAATAATCGCGAATGCTTTTACTAACTTTTCGGAACCACTGGAATTAGGGTATTCTTTTACCAAATATGCTTACAAGTCTCTAAGTCGATGGATTATCTCAAAAATAAAACTGCATTTGTTTTTCTTCTACTAAACTTCGGACTAAAACAAGAATCCAAGTGTATGTAGGTACTTTTATTACGTTTGTTTATTTCTTCACTTTTGCAAAAAAATTATTACTAAAGTACAGATCAGAGTGTTATATTTTAAATTATTCCGAAACAAACAAATAAGCAATCACATTTTTTAAAAATTTTTACCTTTTAGTCTTAAGTCTTTTTACATCACAGAAAACAGATTAAAGTTTTTTCAGTTGAGTTGATTTTTTTCGTAACACATACTGCCATGTGCTTGAGTTAATTACTGATAATTAAAGAGGAAGTGAAAAAGTTTCAGTTCTACCCACGGTTTTACCTGAGTAACTTTTTTCTACCTCAGTCATACACCTTTTTGTCACTTATTTTACTGGAGTCTAATTTACTAATGATTTTGGGTGAAATCAAGCTTGAAATTGAAAATTCGATCAATATAGTCATGTTTTTTCTGATTGCATAATTGATTGCGTTTTACGTAAGTTTACAGTTTTGTGCAAATATGCTTTAGTGAAACCACGAGTACATAATAGTGTCTCACTTTATATAGAAAAAAGTTTGCTAGGTATATAGATTGAGACACTATTATGTACTCTTGGTGAAAGTATTCATTTTGCGTTTAGTTGAACAGCTATGAATTTCAGTTTGGAGTAAAACCAACAGTGCATAATAGCGTCCCACTCTATATTCAAGCGTCTTCTATATAGAGTGAGACACTATTATGTACTCTTGGTAAAACTGCTGCTTTCCAGGCCGTTGGATGGAATCCCAGGTTATGTTAAAAAGGTTGGTTTAGGCAAACCGTCGGGGCGGTAGGGCAGCGGTCTCCAAATCCCATCTTCCCTAGGCGTTTTGTTCTTCAAATTTTCAAATTTTTATGCTGGGATTGTTGAACTGGACCTTTGTAGGCAGATTGGATCGCAGAGGGGGTGGTTGTCCTCGTTGTTCCCTAGCACTGATTGTCCTTCGTCCACTGCTTTCTTCTGAAAAGCTGCTTTCTAATGGCTCCTTACGTCTTCCATAAAATGTAGCTGTCTTGTATGCTTTTTCGACTTTGGCTTGCTGCTGCTAGTCACTAAAAACACGATGTAAAAAGTCAGAAAAACAGTCCACCTTCTGTTGTTTGGTCCTGTTGTTTTGGTTGTTTGCTTTTTTCTGCGTTTCTCGCCTTGATACGGCTGTCCAGGTGAGTAGTATAATGACGATATTTTACGCCTAATTTGGGTGGGATTGATTGCAGTGGGATTGGGGTGGGTCAATCAATCCCACCCCAATCGATCCCACCCCAATTAGGCGTGAGATGCCGTCACTATACTACTCAGGTGGCTACAGAGACGTTGGAAGGCTGGATTCCACGTGACTGCCAGGTTTCTTCCTGCTGCCCGTTTGGATTTGATGAGTGACGTGAGTTCCCAGCTTGACTAGAATTGCTTCCGGGACCACTTCGGCTTTTTTGGAGCTTCTAGGATTCACTTCTCCATTTCGTGGCGTAGACAACAACCTTGGATTGATTGGGTTAGCTGGATAGATGATGTCGTCTTCCAGTTAATTTTTCATGAGCTTTTCCATCTTCTTCCCGTACCGGTTTCAGTTGGTGTGCTTTCATTTAAACACCGGCTGCTGATTGGCTGCTTCGTTGTCGTCCAATAGGATGACGGATGTAGCCCAGACGGTGAAGTGGTCGCTGGATCCGATTGGCTCATAGACCTGGGTGCCCTGGCAGTGATTTTGGAAGACTCCAGTGCCTAAAATCAGATCAATGGTGTGTGCCTGTTGCCCCGCAGTGTTGCAGCAAAAAATTGAAGTATGATATAAATACAATACCTCGAATTTAAATATGATACCATAAATTAAATATGATATTTTTGATACCAATTTCAATATTGATACCGGTATCAAAAGTATTAATACCCAAGTGTCATATTTATATCAAAAGTATCAAAATGGTATCACTGTTGCCCTTGAGTGTTGATGACTCGGTGACAGCTGTGCAGCCTCCAGCAGCACTGTTATCAAGAGTACATAATAGGATATTAATAGGTCTTATTATATATGTACTCTTGCTATTCCGTACTCTTGGTTTGACGTAACGAAAGCGTGAGGGGATTAAATAATAAGCTCGCCTCAATTTGGACGTGTGTCTTCAGTCTCAACACCTGTTTTGACCTCAAATCGAGGTTAATATTTAAGTTTTGATCGTGCATTCTTGCTGAAAGCTGACATTCAAGTCGTCACCATTTTTTTATCAAAAGCAATTTAGTTATGACTATTAAAAATTTTTGTAATTTTTCTTGAAGCTTTTTAGATAATTGAGCCTAGCATGCTAGCTAAATAATGTTACCCATGTGTCAAGAGAAGTCTAAAAAACTCAACTTTATTTTGTAAGCAAGGTTCACTAGGGAGTTTAGTGGACTTTATAGGATTAGTTTCGTTCATTTAATCCCGAAGAAAAATCCAATTTTCTGGTAACATAGGTATTTTAATTTTGTGTCAAAGTTATTGAAGCGAATTAATTAACTTTTGTTTGTTGTTTACATAGTAAACTCTCACAATTTGCATAGTTTTGTTTGGAAGTTTATTGAGCACTCTCAGCTATTTCTTCTATAGACGTGGACTATTGCACCGAAATTAAGGACCCGAACCTTTACTGGACTAAACCGGGTCATTTTTTGCTCCGAGGTTTAGTAATGGCAAATCGGAAACGGACTAAACGAGTAAAAATAAGTCACCTATTTAACTTTAATCTGAACCTATTCCTAAGTTGCTACGTGACTAAACATGCACTGCTATCTTTAGCGTCAACGGCTAAGTCTGTTTAGCCTGACTAAAAAGCAGAGTTATAACTTAACTCAAATTAATCCGGTATCTCAAGCATAATTTTTTGATAGCTTAGTCCGATACAAATTAACCCTTTAATCCAGTACAGAAATTGGTTGTACGTAAAACAGTTACAGCTTCAAAGGTTACACGGCGGCGGCTGAGGTAACAACAATACGACTTGTATTGTTGTTACCTCAGCTGCCACGTATATGGCATGCTACATATCGACACGTTACGTACCACAACCACAGTTTGTAACTCGATTCAATGTTACAGTAAAGTGCAATAACCCGACTTATACTGCACGCAGCAGCGTGCAGTCTATTTATACTGCACGCTATACTCGAATCGATTTACAAGTCACTTATAGCACTGGTGGTTGTGCTAAAAGTAATTGATACGCATGTGTGAAACCCTCGTGCAGGTGCACGAGTGCGCGACCTGCACTCGGAGTTTCACAGAAACATGCGTATAAATCACTTATATATAGCACGTCAACCAGTGCTATAGCCCATACTTGTGTGGTCGTTGTTAGCGGCAGGCTACTGCTCGTCTATTCTCATTGTAACAATGTTGCAACTAAACCTGTTGCAACAATGTTTCGTAGATTGTTTATCAGTGCATCGGAAGCAATCAACAGACCATTCATACCCATGGACATGTCAATATGAAACATGATTTGTCCCTTCGTTGATCACTTCGGGACAACCTTACTTGTGATGGCCTAGAGTTACTGAGAGAGAGAGAGCGTTTACTAGTGAGTTGGCGACAGGATACAGGTACATGCACAACAGTTTAGACAGAAATTATTTTAAGACAAGATTTTTCTTCCTACTGTTAATCTTCTATGCAGATTTTTAGTAATATATTTATCTTTGCTTGCGGTGCATGACCACCTTCCATGCAACTGAATAAGACGTTCAGGAATTCCGCTCGCGGCGGCAGCAGTAACACCGCCAGCTCTGAGACTGTGTGTGCTGTAATCGTCAGAGTTAAAACCGGCGGCTGTTACGGCAGTTTTAATTATTTTTTTAGCTACGTTGTAGGACAACGGCTTTCCCGAAAAGGCTGGCGTAGATCTTTTACGACTTCTGAGAGACTGAAAAAATGGTTGATTGTCACCATGGGACCTTGGCAAGAAAGTCTTGTATTTGCTGACAAGCTCGACAGCTCAAATACCTGCATCGTTTGTGGGAACTACAACTTGATTTGATTCACGCAACTGATCCGTCTTGCTTTGAGGTATATTGAGACATAGAAAGCTGGGATTTGAATAAATTTATATATCTTTTAATTTTAAAATTATTAGCTCCGCACTGCGAAGATTGCCTGCGTAACCGAGAACAATTAGTGTTAACGCACGAAGAGACTTCAGGTACTTGCTTTTCCAAGGTAGATGGGATGAAATTTGTAGAATGTGCACATAAGTTAGTGGAGATTTTTTTGTTGGTCTGCCCACAAGACGGTCCAAGCCTTTCAAGAAGTTTGGGAACCAAGTCTCCGCAAGAGGACCTTTGTAGAGCTTCAGGAACCAGGAAAATGCGGCTGAGTAACCATGGATGGTACTTTTTGAGCATCCAAATTGTGCCTTCATTAAGAGAAAGCTGGCAATGCTTAAAGTGTCTGCGCTAAATAAGTCGCTAAAATTTGCTCTTTCAGCCCAACGAGTATACGACGTCAAACAGCGAAGGTAGTAATGTAGTGATTTTGGGGCTAAAGCGCCGAATAGGGTCATGCTGATGTTAACAGCTAGTGAAGGCGGTAAGCTAGAGAAAATATTGTGAAACTGATGGCTTTTTCTTATTATGTCTGAAACAAGAACGGATTACTGAAGAGCTAATAGTGGGTTGGGTGGGTGGGTTCATGTCAGGCTGACTTGAAATCAAACAAACTCGCTTACAGTTAAAAGCGACCTGCCTGTAGCAGTAGTAAACGCGTGATTACTTGTATCGTAATCACAGTATCAAATACTTCTACCTTAGAACACTAACTCTAGGCACACACCAGTCCAGTGAGGAGTGCATGGTACATTTCATGTATCACCAGCTTAATAGACTTTCTAAAACTGGCAATTTTGGCGATAGTTGCATTTTGCCTGACTTTCGTCCAATATAGCGATAGCAGTGACAGTTTTCTGACAGACAATATCGCAGCGATAGCAAAATTGGCTCTAATTTTGAGCTCCTTCGGTGGTGATGGGGTCGCACTGCTATGATGTTGTTTTCGGGTGTGCTAATTGCTGATATAACCGATGACAAGAGGGGTTCCTAGTTTCTCCTTAGCTACCATGTATCTAGGGGGTATTGTGTTATTCAGTTGGTGATTACATGAAAACGAAGCCTAGGTTGCAACAGTCTAAACCTCTGTCTATGTGTTGTATAGCCACAATGTGTATATAACCTGCAACTGTATAGTGTATAAACCTCTATCTACATAGTTATATCCGTACATAAGTACATTTAAGTTTCAACTTTTATACTTTTTGTATCCTTTTGGTGTAATTTTGTTGCTGTTTTTAGCCGATAAGAAGTTAAATTGTCTGGTGGCTTCTTCAGGTTCTTATTTTCACTTCATAATTGTGGCTGCAAAAAGTGACGGAGCGCAAATTAGAAGGTGGATATTTTTAAGCACCTAGTGGGAAGTCAATACTATAATTTTGGAATGCATTTGACAAAATTTAGCTGATTTCTGCCTTTAATAGCAAGCAGGACTATTTTTTAATTTAATAGGTGTCTTGACTTATCGCAACAGAATTCTGGCACATAGTTGTTTTTTGACTCTGCGCCATTGTTAAGTTTGGGTCACATTTTTTTAGCTTGTAAGTACATATAGCACATGCTTACATTAGCTAGCCTTCGTTTTTTGATTTATATACATGTTATATATCAGAGATGGAACCGGGTCACCGGGTCACCGGGTCATCGGGTCAGTTCGGGTCACTTTTCGCTCCGGGTCAGCGGGTCACCGGGTCAAGGGAGCTGACCCGGTCCGACACAGACTTTTTCAGACAACCAGAATTTTTCCTGTTGGGCCACAGCCCAACAGGTCTTTAATTTTGATTCTGAAATTTTAACACAGTGTTAGCGTTAAAGTGTCACTGTGCTGAGTGTGTTTCACACATCTTTTACCGTGGTTTTGCGTTCGTTAGGCTACCACTATGCCTTGTATAATGGCTGAATTGCTTTCGTGGATGTTGAAAAATTGATTCAACAAGCTCTTCTGCTGAGTGAGAAGATGTTACATTGTGAGTACTGATTGTCAATATTCCGGAGGAAATATTAAACGCGGCCATTATTTGTGGACTAACTGATTTTTAAATCACGCTTTTTGCACACATATATACTGCTGATTTGCTTTAATTTTTACAAATTCTTAACTTTGAGCGCTTCAAACTCAAAAAACCCCTAATCGACTGATTATGTTTTGTTCACTATTTATTTCACTATCAACTGGTGGTTTTGCGATGTCTCTACGACGCACATAGCTCGAGCAATGTCCAGAAAACTAGAAGGTTTCAGAATGATGCTGTCTAGCCATTGATACTCTGGGCATTAAAGGGTTAACTGCATAGATCGCTATCGGGATCTGGAATCTAGTGCAAGAAACGGAGCCACCTTCAAATATAAAATATCTCCCATGTTTAGAATTTGTGATTGTCGTAAAAAGGCTTTATTTTCATGTATCACTGACTGCATACCGCAATACCCCCCTGATTGCAGCTAAGTGGATACTTAAGAAACTCGTCACCACAGGCTCTTTGCACCCCCCTCCTGGGCAAGATCAGGACCACCCGCCCCCGCCTCCCTCTGCAGGTACTTGGCGGTTCGGCATAAAAGGAATGTCGCTAATTAACACAGAAAACGCCAAAAATTGTAACCAATAACCGCTAATTGACTATAACCAATTTCGTATCTCCGCGATAGCCCCGGCGATTTAGTATGAACAGAAATGCGTCGCAGCTATGACTACAGCTATAGCCGTTATATTGGACGAAAGTCAGACAATATGCAGCTATTGCCAAAATCGCCAGTTTTAGCAGGGAAATTTGGTTGGTGATACATGAAAATGTACCCGTAAAAACAGAAAAGTGGTCGTAAAACAGCTAATTTAGTATCGCAAAAAATTCATCCCTACTTGGATTTCACTTTTTGTTCGTAAGAAGTACGAATATCTATACTTCTTTTGAACTGAAACGGTTACGCAATGTCTAAAAAACTCTAAAAACCTGGTTCCACGGTTTTTTTGGCATTTCTACTATCAAATAGCGGTCTGTTTAAAACCGGGTCACCGGGTCATCGGGTCACCGGGTCAGGGGGTCTACCGGGTCACCGGGTCACCGGGTCACAATTTAGTGACCCGGTTCCATCTCTGTTATATATTACTCTAATTCTACGTAAATGTCCCATTTTTATCTCAAGTTTATCTTAATGTAAATGTGCTAACATAAATAAATGAAAAATATATAAAAATAAAAAAAATAGAGGAACGCAAACTGAATGATTTTGCGCATATTTTGTTCTGCGGATCCGAAATTAAAACCAAAAGCTAATTAATATAAGAATTTATTTTAATTATATATGCTGGCGTATATGTTCAAGTGCGAGTTGAGAAAATCTATATTCATAGAATTAGGCCGGGTTCACACTGGCACTTGCACAAGCACAAGCACAAGCACAAGCACAGGCACAAGCACAAGCACAGTCGGTTCACATTGCAGAAAATTCTGCACAAGCACAAGCACAAGCACAAGCACAACGCTTGTTCAAAAATTTTATCTTTTGCACAAGCACAGCCAATCAGCGTAGAGATTTTGTAGCTGTCAGTTTGGGTGTAGTCATAAATGGCGCAAAATTAAACGGAAAAGTGTAATTTTTCGGAGTCACCCTTGTCGAAATGGATCTAACATTTACTGAAGAATGTATTGCGGTCATTGTTTCTTTCTTTCTATTAATGTTAGTTTCGTTTCATCTTTAAAATCAAATTGCGTTTTAGCTTTATTTTTGCCCCTCTTTATGGTTTATTTTCTTTCTTCAATAAAATAGTACGAGAAAGTTTCGAAACTGCGAAAATTTTAGCCCAAAATGTCGTAACGATAATGAAACTTCTGAATAGAAAAGACGTAACATTGGCGCGCTTTAATTTGATTGGCTGGGCTTGTGCTTGTGCAAGTTCCAGTGTGAACGCCTCGGCGTTGTGCTTGTGCTTGTGCTTGTGCCTGTGCTTGTGCTTGTGCCTGTGCTTGTGCTTGTGCTTGTGCTTGTGCAAGTGCCAGTGTGAACCCGGCCTTACTTGTTGGTTAAGTTTAATCCTTCAGGCAAAACAGATCTCATTACTCTTTCTTTTTTGAAAATTACAATTTTGTTTTTGAAAAATGATATCATGTTATTTTGCCTAATGCTTGAGGTTTTATAAAAATACATATTTATAGCTTTTATGAGAATATTTCCAAAATTATATATCTGCAGTATCATGCATTAAAAGCCACTTTTGACAACGCGACAACCCACATTTTTTGCGTATTCTGACGAACTTCTTTAGAACCCTAATATATAAATTTGACATCTTACAATTGATTCGGCCAACCTCAGGTTCAGAACAGCATATATTTATGAGGCAACAAGCTTAATTGTCTCACGTACGTTTTGCATGATTTGCATAAAATGTCATTGCAAGATATCTCCTGATTTGTTACGGATTTCGCAGATTTTCAAAACCGTTTTTTAGCTCAGTTGAAATTTCTAACTGTTTCTAATTTAAACAATTTTTAAACTACTTTTACTTCTCATAGTGAGTCGAGAACTCGAGAGCACTCTTTCAAATTAGCCTGCCCTAAGTTTAACTTGGATAAAAAGAATTTTGGATTTCTTACAGCGAAATGGGACCTTGGAACTCTCTTCCAGAAGCATTAGTAACAGCACCAACATTGAATAAGTTTAAATCGAACCTGGAGATATATAAACCAAACCTTCTTAGGTTCTTGAAAGTGTATAAGGACAAATATTTACTGTTTTCTATCTCTTTCACTCTGCCGTTTGTTTTTTCTCTTTTCGCTTTACTTTTTGCTATTGTGCTTTTTCTGTTGAAAATGTTGCGGCTATTTTGTTGGTTTTTGTTTCGTGCTTATTTCACATGTAACCTTTTGTTTTCTGTCTATTTCGTTTACTGTTTCTGTTGATTTACTGCATTTTCTTTGGAGTAAATTTGTTTGTTTGTTTGTCTTGTTTTGTGTCTTCGTAATTTAAACTTAATATATTAAGTTTAAATTTCTAATTGGTGCAATTTGCAAGTCTCTGTTCTGCTGAACTTTTAACCGAGCAAAACCAATGGTTTAAGAAAACCTATGAAATTCGTTATGTATCAGGCGATATTTCGTAATGAAAATATGTGCAAATTATGCGAAAACGTACGTAAAGCCATGATTTAGTAAAACCACCTTTGTGAAATCCACCCTTACAGGTTTCCGATGTATTAGAATGTTCACGTCTGACTAAATTTTAGCTAGATGACCAGAGTATATACTTATAGACGGCTCTGAGTTTAGTATGATTAATTAGCTCCGAGTTTCTGTTTCACATGGGGCTTTGTTTGTTTTGCATTAGGTGCTAATCAGACGGATAAACCGGATGGACTGTAATTGCGTATTTTCCTGGGAACCCTGAAAAAACAGGTTTATCTCTGTAGATATCAGTTACAGCTCTAAAGTCTGACAAAAAATAGTTGCACCACTTGAGGAAATGAAACATGTGATTTCGTTACGAAAAGAATACATTTTATCAAGAAGAGTACAGCAAAAGCCAAGCAGTCGTAAAAGTCATTCCACTAAAATATGTGAGTAAGTGGCGCGACTTTTTTTGTCAGACTTTAGCTTTACTGAGTTAAGGCTAGGTACATATGTATATATGTTATATTTACCAAGTTTTCGTCATTGGGTATGTATAAAATGAATATTGGCTGGTAAAAGGTAAAGGTAACCCGCGAATAGCTAATTATCTTTTGGCGTGTCGGTCCTCGGGTGCGGTGCTCATCTCCGTTTTACAAGGACCTAGAGCGGAGGGGCCACTTCAAGAGTGACTACATCGATGGAGGGGGGGGCAGCCCTTCAAGGTCAAGGCATAATGCCCTACACGGACCCTTGTTACCTTCACATATAATGTGGTAATATTTGACTGACTCATGTAGCATAATAAGGCTCGGTTTCTACTAGGCAGAAATAAGAAAATAAAAGTAAGGTGGTCTTATTTCGTAAATGAGGGGGCATTCGGTTTGGACTACAGAAATTAGAAATAACAACAGTCGAAATGAGCTTTTGTTATTGGTCGAGTGATTTTTTTTGATTAGTTATTAGATTCCTAGTAAACTCCACCTACAAGCTTTTCGCAAATTTGGCTCAGGATTAACTGTATCAGTTTTGAAATAAAATTACTAAAGTCTGACAAAAAAGATTGCGCCACTTCCTTATTGTAGTGGCATGACTTGTGCAACTACTTGTTGTACTCTTGGTAGTCAAAATCTATTCTTTTCGTAACGAAATCACATGTTTTGTTTTCAAAAGTGGTGCAACTATTTTTTGTCAGACTTTAGAATTATTCACTGAGAAATACTACAGCTGTTTAAAAAATGTGTAAAAAAACATAACTTGTACTTGGGGCCTATTCCTTTACCGGATTAAAGGGTTAATTATAATCGGACTAAACGGTTTAAAAATTATGCTGAAAAATGCCATTCCAAAACCTTCGGATTAAACGAACTTAACTTTTAGCGCGCTGCTTTTTAAGCGGACTAAACGGACTTAAGGGGGTAATGTCGTTTTCGTGGTTTTTGACATTTCAGTGTAATTTTTGCGCCCACAGAACTCAAACTAAAAACGGACTACGGCTTCGAAACTTTAACCACATTATCTTTAGGAAAATATCCCCACCCGTTTTTTTCCTTTTTTAAAAATAGTTTGTAGAGTCGGTGTTATGGGCTTTTGAAAATTTTAGAGAAAAGTCAAATTACGTGAATTTTGCACGAAAATGTCATTTTCTCAACGTAGAAACGACTTATCAATTATATATATATATATCAAAAAAACGGGTGGGGATATTATGTCAGTGCATAACTGCAAAAAGTTTAGTAGTTGTTGGCTGATCTTGAGTTTCATAACTGTGGCGCAAAAATTAGTCAAAAAAACCGCTGATGGGGTGTATTCAAATGATAGCAGCAGTAAAATTGCAAAAGATAATCTGCTTTTAAATATAGTTTTTTTAAAGCTAGAAGGTGTAAAAAAATGTAAAAAAGACCGCTCTAGTTTTTGTTGAGGTTAAGTGCAGTTATGGTAGTTTAAAAAACACCTAAAAACGCAATTACCCCCTTAACTATGCACGCTAATGTTAAGCGTGCATGTTAAATCCATTTAGTCCAGTGGTAGTTTTGGAATGGGGTCAGACTAAAATTAAGCCGCTGACTTATTTTAACTCGTTTAGTTTTCAGTTTAACCTGATTTGTCATTCCAAAACCTCGGACTAAAATAAGGCCAGTCCGTTTAATCCGGTAAAGGAATTAGCCCTTGGTGATTCGTGACCACCAAATCGGTGTACGTAATACTCTTGAACAAGTAATTAAGGTCAAGTTTTCTTCTGCCACAACTCAATAGTGTATCACCGTCAGGGTTAGGCAACGAAATAAACTACCGTTTAAAAAAGTTCAAGTTTTAAGTCCAAGCGGTCGCAAAAAAACGCGAAAGGGGTAACTTATTCACCGTATTTTAACGAATTTATTGTGCCTAAACTTCTGTCTTAAATAAATGTTTCTAACCAAAAACCGTAATTTAAAACTGGGTTTAGATTCAATGGTGATCCTACTTCCGTCGTACTCAAGTATGCATGAAGCGGGAATTTGAGTTTCAAGTTCAAGAAAAAAGATCCTATCAGAACCTCTTTTCAAATTCATCCCTGCTTTCTACTATTTTCATTCGGCAGCTTCTAATTAGGCAGCCGGTCTATTTTTGGCGCGAGATTTTTGGCTTGTTTTGCCTAAATTTTTGCATCTATGAGTCCCTTGTTGCTCAAGCCGAGAGACAATTCAGACTAGTGTCTTAGGGTCTTATCCCTGTGGATAAGATCCTAAGGGGTCTTATAACTGTCTTAGGGTCTTATCTTGTCTTAAAAGTGGATTTATTGGATTAGATTTAACTTTATTTCGTCAATAACGCAGCGTCAAGTTGACGTAATTTGCTGAAACTCGTTATGTACTTCTAGATAATCTAACCTATGTGAGATGTGTGGGCCAAAATTTCAGCAGGATATTTATAATTTGTGCTTAGTTAATAGCAGAATATATTTAAATCTAATCCTTTAAATCCTATTTTGGATAAGGCCCTTACTATAAACTCGACAGTTTTGAGTTTATTTTATACTTTTTTAGACAAACGCGGTCAGGGGATGCCGGATGAGGGTTCCAAAAATTCGTGCAAAACGGAACAAAAATAAAATAAAATAGATAAAATAAATTAAGCGGCTAAAACGCCTTTTTTAATAATTTTGTAAAATCTAGGGTATTTTTGGTCGATCAAGGGGGGAAGGATTGGATTGGGATTTGACCTTTGATTGGGATCAAAGAAAGAAAAATTGGATCAAAAAGATCCTCCAAAAATTTGACCCCGTCACATAGGTATATCTTTTAAACGAAAGTTTTTGCACAAACAATGATTTTTTGGTAGATCATGAATATTATTGACAACAGCAGAAAGCAAATAATGCTTTGCTTGAGGGTTTCATCGTAGGGTTAATTGTCTATGCCGACCTTAAGATGTGGTTATTTATTGCCTTTGAACGTCGTCTCGTAAATACATAACTCTGTTATGGCTTCCGATCTGTGGTTTATAGACATACCACTGTTGTTTTGATACCATTTTGATACTTTTGATATAAATATGATACTTGGGTATTAATACTTTTGATACCTGTATCAACGGTATTACATCGGTATTACATACTGAAGTTTGACCAAAAAATGCTGAACCCTGAGATACTGAAACAGGTAACGTGATTTCTGCGACTGCTCGATTTACTTTCATTTTTTTGTGAAGCATGATGTGATTTCAAAAATAAGTTGATACTGAAGTTTCTAAACTTTAGTTTCTTTTGTTTCTAAACTCTAAACTAAGTTTTACATAAAACATTTAACTCAAAGTAAAGTTATTAGTTACATAATTAGTTAAACCAGTTAGTTCATTTTTGAAAATATCCTCTAGTCGTTTTCGTTTTATTCTGAAAATATATTTAAAATGGGTCCGGGGCTAAAATGTAGCAGCTTATTTTTTTATTTTTTAAAGTTCGTTCCTGAACAACGGATTAAAATAAGTGCAGTCCAAGACAGAAATTAGCCTAAAATTTACAGGGTAAAGTGTAAGTAACTAATGGAGATTTTTTGCGCTAGTTATTAATTTTTCATCAGTTTAGAGCTCTAAACTTTTTTGCAAACAGAAATTTAGTAAAATCCAGTTTGGAAATTAGAGAGCGAAATGAAAAATTCATGAATTAAGAGTTCTTCCGCGCCGTAAAACTTGGTGTTTTTGCGAGACTATTAATCACCCAAGGCCCATTTTCAGTCTCGTCATTGGCACGCAATTGCGCTTCTGGGCTAGTTATTATTGCGCCAGTGTTGACCTGAACTGCGTATGGCTCTAAAACCCGGGTCATACTTGTCTGTAGAAAATAACGAGGTTTGATGTGTCTAGTGATTCTATGGCATAGTCACACTATTTGAAGGGCGTATTCTGGGTTTGTCTACACTCTGCATTTGCCTACATCAGGATTTGCCTACATTTGGTTTAGTCTACATCTGGGTTTGTCTACATCTGGGTTTGTCTACATCTGGGTTTGTCTACATCTGGGTTTACTGGACTGGCTGTTTGAATGACATGTCGCATCAATAATTGCTGAAGTTTGACCCAAAACATTTTATCCACACAGATAAAATACATATTAGAAATTGATTAACTGTTAAATAATTTTTAATTAAAACGAGGCGCCAATCTCACTAGAACCCTTGGTGCTGAAGCAAGTCAAACAGCCAGGCCCAGTAGAGGTTCAAATCCCAGTCAACGTTTTGTTGCTTATGCACAGTCTGTCAAAACTATGTATATTTTGTAGATCATTAGGTGGTGATGGATTTCACTTATAACAGAACAAAATAATGGGCGTTTTAGAGAAATGACATTATTTCATGCTCAATGCAAAATGACTTTTGACGTTGTTCTGCAGTGCTCTCTCACTAGGTGGCCGCGGCTACAGGTGTGATTGATACATAGTATAGTACTGATTTGATTGGCAAATTGTTATAAGCGTCACGTCTACCGTAAGACATAAAAAAATCTCGTTTATTTAGTGCGACATCCATTTTTGTCGCCCCCCCAAAATAAAAAATTCAAGTTTTACAAACTTTTTTTCAAGTTACTTTTTGGCCACTTCTGCTTTTCGCTATGACGCAACCAAGAAAACTGTTTTTACGCGGCGGCTAGCCGCCGCGGATATACTATATTGCAATCGTCTTCTATGATTGCATGTAGTTCTACTGTAAAATTGGAGGCAGGTCAAGAAAAAGCGTTGTTTGTGTGGGCGTGTGTATCTTTCTGTGCACGTTAGGTATATGCATACGTAAATGAGCGACATAAGAACGCTGTTTGTGCGATCAGTGTGTCAGTTCATACATGACATGCACGTCACAGGAACCTAAAATCATTGAACAGTGTTGCGACGCAACCTGTTGCGATAATGTTTCGTAGATTATTTATTAGCGCCTTGGAGCAACAAAATGTCGAACTTCAGATATCGTTGCCTATGTACAGTAGGCAGCAGTACAAGAATGCAGAAAAACTAAATTCCGCAAAATAAGAATGTTTTTCCCTTCAGGGCTACAGGACGGCAAATATCGTGAAAAACTAAACTTTTTCTTGCTGAATATGTACGTCATTTTGGGGCCCAAATTGACCCGAAAACATCGCTATTGCGGCACCTGCAGAGCTGAACCAAAACCAGATTGCCTGTTGCTAGCCTACATAATGTGTAGACTTATAACGGTAATTTGTCCCATGAATTTTTCTGATATGGCAACATTTTGAAATATTTAGTTGTAAACGTTGGCTTTAAAATATTTTGGTGCCGCGTTTTATACTCGAAGAATATCCTCAGCACTGAAAGCATGTCGCATTGAATTCTATCCAAAATTAATTTAACTCTACTCTCAAAACGTGCTTGTTGTACAGTACTGTAAATACAATAAGTTTCCGCAGGCACTATTTATAGTTTGTGTCTGTGTCCGTAAGCAGCATTGATTCACACTTCATGTCTACTTTTCGCATGTATATAATGGTAAGGTTCATAACCTACAGTACCTGGCAAAATTACTCGCTCTAGACCCCGCAGTCAAAGCGGAATCGGAGTCATTTGATTGCGGAGTCAAACTAATACAGCTAATGTGTTAGAGAAATCAGGAGTGATGAATTGAATTGTATATTCTGACTCCTGAATTAAGCGACTCCACTTTGACTCCGGAGTCTGTGGTAAGTAATTTTGGTCGATGCTGTGAATTCTGTTTTTTCAACACATTAAAAATTTTTGCCTTGACCAACGAAATTCAGAAGCCTAAACATTGTGGTCCGGACCCATTCCTGAACCAGCTAAGTTAAAGTTGTAACTGGACTAGGACCAGTTTTATGGTTTACCGTAAGCCCCGAGATTTTGGCTGAGGTACAGTGTTGTTTATGCAGTCGTTATGAACGCATAATTAGCACCTTTCTATTATTTTCTACTCAGGAGAGGTTGGCAACTTGTTAAAATATATCATTTAGGTCTCAATTTTACGGAAAATTAAGTGCCCTAAAACCCCGCATTTATAGTTTTAAGTGCTCAATTTTTCATAAACTTAATAACCATACTTTAAGCTTAGCTTGGCATCTCGACTATATAAACTAGTCTTTGAAACGGCGGCATAATTTTTTTTAATGAATTTTGGATTCTAGTTGCTCTCACTTCAAATCACAATTAATTCGCTTTTATTAGGTCGTATCTTACGGACAAGTATGAACCTGGCTTTATTGTTTTACGTTGAATAGATGCTTAACTATTGGACTAGTCAAATTGAGGTTTAAGCCATAGTGAAACCAAACCATAATGTCGTCTGCAAAATAGATTGAGCGTTACTTATTCAATTTTGGTATTTTTGAAAAATTTGTAGCTTGAGATGAGAAAGAGTGCTTTTAATTTACTCACCGTGAAAGTCTTATATTCAAGTTTAGGCTTTCTTCTTAGCAGAAACCTAAAGAAAGACTTATCTTGTAACCATGCCAAGTTGAAGCAAAGATTTTGACTTGATTTTTTCATGCGGACGATCGTATATTTATAATAAAGTTTATTGGGTTACTTATTGGTAGCAGCGCCAAAACAGTTTTGCTCATAGGGTGTAAAAAGAGAGCGTTTTGCTTTGAAATTTTACGTTCAGTGAAAATCCAGTACAATGCTGTAAAGTTCCAAATAAGACTTCTTTAAAACTCTATACTACAAATGTAGACGTTTGGTGTTATAGATGATTTCTAGGGGAGTCCAAGATTGGATTAAACGGTTTAGATTAATGATTAATAACTCTGCATCGAATTAACATTAAGTGTGAGACTTGTCCCAGTTACAGTGTCAAGAAAAAAGGGGGGATTCTTACTGAAAGAAAGACAGCATCATCATCGGAATGACCCAAGACCAATTCATTTCTGAACCTGCAGACCAGTGCTCTAACGATGAGCTACTGAAAAAATGAGCTGTCTTAAGGGGGGGGGGGGGGCTACACAGGTCAAAAATCAAAGTTCTCTGATTCTGCTGAGTTTCACATATATTACTTCTCCAGGTAACCTGAGTGAGTTAGTGAGTGAGCAAAAAAATGAGTTAAGTCTGATCTGCTAAGTTCAGAAACCCCTAGCCTTTATAAGTAACTACCTTTGTACCTTATGTACATAGCGAAGAAATCAAAACAGCTTTTTATAATGATTTTTTATCATTTTTTCATTTTTTTGGCACAGAGCTGTCAAGGGCATGTCAAAGTGACTTCTTTAAATATTAAAAATCCACTCGTGTACAGAATGTCAGGCATTTCTGAATACACAAAATGTCGTTCTGGCAATTTTTTAAATCCGGTTGTCTGATGACTTTTTTGAAGTAGCGAAAAAAATTCAGACTTTTGAAAAAGTTCTCAGAGGTGAAGGCATTCTAAACCCGTCTTCAGGCTTGTTGAAATTACCCATTCTGCGCTTCTAGAACGGAAATGATTTTGTAATTGCCTTTTCTGATTGGTTTGACCCGTTTTCCTTCGTGTATTTATCTCAAAATTTTTTGTCATACCTACTTATTAGCTGAAACTATTTTCTGAAACTCTCCGATCGGTTGCGAAGACTTCAAGCCTGACCTGTATGTACAGTACCGACCAAATTTACTTGCTACAGACTCCGGAGTCAACGCAAAGTCAGAGGCACTTGATTGCGGAGTCAAGGTATATGGTTATTGTACTTTAACTCCGGAATCAAGTGACTCCGACTTCCCGTTGATTATGGAGTCTGTAGCAAGTAATTTTGGTTGGTAGTGTAGTTTGGAAAAAGTTATGCCCGTAAACGTACCTACATGTACACGGGGTATCAATTTGGGGGGATTGTCCCGCAATGTTTGAAAATTTACGACGTTTGGGGTATTTTAAAAGTAGCCAATTTTCCTAAATTCGGGAATTTTTGCAACATGTGGTAATTTTTAGCGATAGTTTAGGAGCTGTGCTGAGCCTGTTAGTTTATGAATGGGTCCGGACTAAACTTAAGCGGCTGACTTATTTAATTTCGTATACCTAGTCCGATAACTATGTATGCCTAAACTTCGAACTAAAATAAGTCCAGTATGTTTTAATCCGGTAAAAAGGAACGATCCCTTAGTTTAAGTTTAAAATGAAAACAAGAACCCTTTTAGAACCATACGTGCGTTCAATTCATTTTTGAGACATAATTTGCTAGTAGTTTTTTGTCTTGACTCGGTCGCGTGTTTCAGGTTGGCGACTGCCTAAATTTTAAGCTGTTTTCTGAAAAACTTGACTCGAAAAGTTTAGCATCTGCGTCTAAAGTGCCATTTTCCAAATCCGAGGTGGGCTAATTTCTGACAAATTTTTGTGTAATTTTTTAAGATAAAAAATAACATTTAAAATTTGACTGGTTTTTTCGAGTCAGTTGGTGTCTTGGCTAATTTTTAACATTTTTGGAGGTCTGAATTTTTCTGAACAGCGGTCGTGTTATTTGCATTGGTTTTCACCAGAATAATAAGTATCGGCATAATCCGTTACCAAAGTTCATTCATACGTCAGTAGGGTAAACTGACATAAGACACAAGGACATACGGCTGTACGCCTACCAAACCAACACAGGGGTGATTCATACTTTTGAGTCGTATGTCCGTTTGCTCTAGTGAAATACAGTACTTTTGACTTTGGATGGACGCACATACGGCTAAAGGACAAACGGGCATACTGTAAAACTGTGACTTGAACGGCCGTTCTGCCCTTCAATTTGTCCGGACGTCCGTTAGTCCGTTTGTCCTTGTGTTCTGTTGTCCGTACAGAAGTATGAATCGACCCTAGCGGCTGTTCAAATGAACTAATTGGATTAGATAATTGGGATTAGCCAGATTAGATGATGTAGATTATAACAAGTTTTGCAGCTGAGTTAGATTTACATTTATGCAGTCTAGAATCAGATGAGATAGACTCTAGAGTCTGTAGCAAGTATTTTGAGCGCCACTGTACCTTTACGATGGCTGATTTAAGGGGGTAATGTCGTTTTCGTGGTTTTTGACATTTCAGTGTAATTTTTGCGCCCACAGAACTCAAGCTAAAAACGGACTACGGCTTCGAAACTTTAACCACATTATCTTTAGGAAAATATCCCCACCCGTTTTTTTCCTTTTCTAAAAATAGTTTGTAGAGTCGGTGTTATGGGCTTTTGAAAATTTTAGAGAAAAGTCAAATTACGTGATTTTCGCACGAAAATGTCATTTTCTCAACGTAGAAACGACTTATCAACTATATCAAAAAAACGGGTGGGGATATTATGTCAGTGCATAACTGCAAAAAGTTTAATAGTTGTTGGCTGATCTTGAGTTTCATAACTGTGGCGCAAAAATTAGTCAAAAAAACCGCTGATGGGGTGTATTCAAATGATAGCAGCAGTAAAATTGCAAAAAATAATCTGCTTTTAAATATAGTTTTTTTAAAGCTAGAAGGTGTAAAAAAATGTGAAAAAGACCGCTCTAGTTTTTGTTGAGGTTAAGTGCAGTTATAGTAATTTAAAAAAACACCTAAAAACGCAATTACCCCCTTAAGCAATAGATAATTCTGTGAAACTTTATTGGTAGGCTATCAAGAGTATATATCAGGTCCAATGACGTTCTGTGTTTTTTACGCCTTCGCTTGCACGCCACCTTGTTATCTTATTAGTTACCCTAGATGGGACTAAAAGACAATTTCGTCATTATGAACACTCCAGTAAATGGGAATTAACTCACGCAGGTAATTTGGGCTTTAAAAGTGACCTTGTTTTTGGCTTTACGAGTTATTGAACTCAATTCGTTTGATGGGCGATTAATAATGTGAAAACCCTTACTTGTGGGTTTGTGTTATTACTTGTGATACCTGGAAGAAAATTGAGATTTTAATGGGGGGTAGGTCTGGTTTTGTCGAAGTCGAATTTAATGGCAATAGTATAAATTTCTCAGCTTATAGACGTATAGAGACTCTGAAACTCGTAGTCTAACCTATAATAAAGACATATCAGAAAAGTTTAAACATTGTAAAAAGTAAGGTTGTTGTAACTAATTTTATCAATAGGTTGAATTTTGCTAATCTTATAAAGGGAGAAACTTTTGCAAAATTTTGTAGTCCAATGAACAAAGAACTTGCAAAAAAAAATTTTTGAGCACTGAGACAAAATCAAACATGTAAAGTTATTATAAAAAATGCCATCTATTTTCTCATTATTTAACATTTTTTGGTTAGACCTAGAGTTTTTTGTAATGATATCACGTGTTTGGTTTTTCCTGTTGTGCCACAGCACAACAGGTCTTTAATTTTAATTTTGGCATTATAACACTAAACTGTGCAAGAAATTCGTCTGTATGCATGTTTTACTTCATGCATGTGTATGTGCGTGTGTCACCAAGAATTACAGTGTTAAATTACACTGAAAGACTGGTAGCTCAGTAGAACACAGCTATCTGCAGTGTAAGGCTACATTTATGGAATTTGCAGCTTCAAAAACAGTTAAGGGACGGAATCGAACCAACTGCTCCAGATTATTAATCCAACGCGCTGCCGTCTGAGCCAACCGGTTACTACAACTTAGTCTCAATAACTGAGTGATTTTAGTGGAACAGTGCATCAGACTTAAGCTTTCAGTAATAATAACTCAGCAAACATTACTGCACTAAACTTTTTCAACATAAATTCTGAAAATATATAGTAATCGACAAATTGATTATCGATGAACCAAAATCTTAATAAGGCTGTTGATGTTATCTTAAGCCTGTAATTGTTATATGGAGTTTTAATTACTAAACTGTTGGCTGCTTTTGTACAATACAATAGACATAGCACAATTCTCACATTTCTATATCACACCTCCCCTTTTTAATTTCTAGTGTTCCTGTATTTGGTTCGTTCATATTCTAAGGGTTGCTCTCTTGTTACAGTCTTGCGATTCCTTGTGGGGTAGCGTCTGATTTGGACATCTATCTCAGGTCGAGGTTGCTGCGGATGGGTGTTCTTCTAGCAAGCTGTAGGTCACGTGGATTTTCCAAACGTTGCGGCAGTTCCGCTCGAGACGGTTGATCAATTTCAAGTTGTTCGGCATTCATGGTGTCCCATTCTCCTCCGTCGTCATTTTCAACGTTTTCAGCGAGAAAGTGTCTTCTAATTTGCCCTAAATGACGTGGCACTTTCTTTCCGTCAGATAGTTGTACCAGAACTATGCTTGAGGAGATTCTTTTGTTGATGGTTGCTTTTTCCCACTCAAACTGATCTGATGATTGACCGTACCATTTAATTCATACCAGATCTCGTATGCTATAGCTTGTTGTTCAGTTGTTATTCCTTGTTCTGAATTTGGCTGTAATGGTTCTGCATATGTGCTTTGTTTCCAAAAGTCATAGTTGTTAGTTAAGTTACGTCCGTACATGAGTTCTGCAGGAGGTTAAGTTACGTCCGTACATGAGTTCTGCAGGAGTTTTTTCCAAAACCGTAGGTGTGGTTCGATGTGAAAAGAAAAACTTTGAAGTTTCTCGCAATACGTCTGTAAGGTTTTTGGCCATTTTTCTGCCAACAGCATGTTTCAAACTCTAACGTATCTTTCAGCCAGACCGTTTGATTGAGGATGCCGCGGCGGTGCCCTTATGTGAACTATCCCTAGCTTTTTGCAAAACTGTTGAAATGCTTGAGAAATAAAGGCTGCACCGTTATCTGTCACCACAGTTTTTGGTGATCCCGTGCGGACGAAAACACTCCAAAGTGCTGTTATTGTGCTTGAGCTACCAACATTTGACGCGGAAACAGCCTCAAACCAGTGCGAAAAATTATCTACCACAATTAACCAGTGTCGACCATGAAAAGGTCCACAATGGTCTAAATGAATCCTAACCCATGGCTTTTTTCCGGCTGCCAATGGCTTAAGAGACCCGGACCACTTTCTCTTTCGGTTTGACAGTGTGAGCAAGAACTGACAAACTGCCGCACATGCACATCTAACTGTCGCCACCAAAAATATTGTTGACATTTACTAGACATTCTAGACATTCCCGGGTGTCCTGAGTGTAGCTCTGCTAAAACTTGTTTTTGTAAACGTCTTGGAACAATCATACGATGACGCCAAATAAGAATATCATTTACTACAGCCAGTTCAAATCGTTTCTAATAAAGTGTCAACAAGTTTTGTGGAACCTTCTCAGGCCATTTGTTTTTACAAAAATTAATAACTTGACTCAGTTGAACGTCGCTTTGGGTTTTCTGTTGAAGATCGCGAAGGTTCATTGACAGCGGAACGGTAGTCAGCCACTGGGCTGCGACTGCTCGAATATCCAAACTGTCCATATCCTCCGTGTAAGACTCCGTTGGCAGGCAGGCGTGACAGAGCGGCTGCGTTTCCGTGCTTGTTGGTTGATCTAAACTTAATGTCATACTGGAAAGACGTTAAAGTTATTGCCCACCTTTGCAACCGACTCAATGTCAACACTGGCAGATTTTTTTCCGGGTGAAATATACTTGTTAAAAGTTAATGATCGGTTTGCAATGTAAATTTAGTACCAACCAAATACATGTAGAATCGCTTTACGCCAAATATAATGGCAAAAGCCTCCCTTTCTATCTGGGAGTAGTTTTGCTGTGGGATTCAATGGCGAGACCTTGCAAGAAATGCTCCGGGACAGGTTTGTCGTCGGTTTAAAAGATTCCAGGATTCAACGTAGATTGCTGGTTGAAAGAAATCTTACGTTTAAAAGCGCTGTTAAGCTTGCAATGACAATGGAGACATCTGAACAAGAGTCAGCAAACATTCAAAAGATGCGCGAAGTAAATCTTTCAAGTTATGTCCCTGCTGTCAATACGGAAGTTGACAAAATTTCAAGTCGAACGCCAAACCTTAATATAAACAGAAACAGGACAAATTGCTAAAGTTGTGGAGGAAACCATTTCACCTTCAACTGCTATGCGAAAGAGCTAATATGTAACAACTGTCACAAAAAGGGACACTTGGCAAAAGTTTGTACAGCTAGAACTATATCTGCACGTACAAATCGTAATCCGCAGAAGGCGCCTATTAATCGAATAGGTTCTGCTACCAATTCTCAAGCTAGTGGTAACGAACACTCATCTGGGGTTCCAACTGACTATGATTGCAATGATTATGAAAATAATAGCGATGAAAATAACAGCGATGAGGAATAAGAGGACATATGGTGCGTTAGCCAACTTTCTGGTTTGTCTAGTGGCCAGAATTTAGCACAGTCACCATGGAAAGCTAGATTTCTAATCAACGGCAAGTGAATAACAATGGAAATAGATACGGGTGCTGAAGTATCAGTAATGGCTGAGAAAACTTGGCGATCAATTGATAAGTACATGAAGATACTGCCTACAAATCTCAAGCTGCGTACGTATACCGGGGAGGAAATTTCGGTGGCTGGCAAAGTGACAGTTGATGTAAAAGTATCAGTTCGAACAAGACTAGAAAGTGTGAACTCTTTATTGTTCACGGTGATTATTCTTCATTAGCTGGTCGTTCGTGGCTGAACAAGGTGCAAATTAATTGGCAAGCAGTGGTGCATCTACAAAAAAATCACACACTGGTTGCCAAGCTTAACAAAACTAAAGTTTCAACCGTTTCACATGAAGATAACGACAGATAATTGAAATTATTCAATAATTACAAGAAAATATTCGGAACCGACTTGGGTCGCATTACTTGCCTCCAGCTGTTTTGAACCTGAAACGTGGAGCAAGACCAAAGTTTTACAATCCACGCCCTGTTCCCCTAGCAATTCAAGAAAAAGTTCAAAAGACACTTCGAAAAGAAATTGAGGAAGGCATATTGGAGCCAGTTACTTATTCCGAGTGGGCCGCTCCAATTATGCCTATAATTAAACCAAATGGTGATGTTAGAATTTGCGCTGACTTCAAAGTTACGGTCAATCCTCAATTAGAAGTTGATTCGCATCCCCTTCCACGAGTCGAAGAAATGTTGATAAAAATTAACGGCGGCAAATATTTCATTACGCTGGACATGAGCCAAGCCTACCATCAAATTCCACTGCACCCGAACAGTAGTGCCATGTGTGTGATAAACACGTCAATGGGACTGAAATACAGAAGCCTGCCATTCGGTGGTTCTTCCGCCCCTGCAATTTTTCCGGATTAATTGCTGCAAGGAATACCTGGGGTCGCTTGGTTTCTAGACAATATTGTTTTGTCTGGACGAACAAAAGAAGTACATTATCAGGACTTAGAAGCGGCGTTTTCTAGATTCTACAAGGTAAATGGTCGACTAGGACTACCTAAATGCATTTTTTTGCCCAATGAAGTGGAAATTGTGGGTCTCGTAGTTTTGGAAAAAGGAATTCACAAAGCACCAGTTGTCATTTGACTTTTAACGATTTTTAGCAAGCCGAAATAGCACAGTTGTGAGTGCGTTAGACTGAAGATCTAAAGGTACCTGGTTCGATCCCGGGTTTCGGCAACTTTTTTTAAACTTATGCTGAATTTGAAGTTTTAATAAGCTAGCCTTTTGCCTTATATTTATTTTCCCATAAACTAGGAATAAATATGCATCTTCAGGATTTCACTTTTCGTTAGTTATTCAAGGCCTTTCATGTTGGCCTTAGCCTATGAACGCTATGTTTTTTCGAATTAGATAGTTGCGTTTTATTGATATCGTTTTATTTTTTCCTTTGAAATATACCTGCAGACTAGAAACTGATTTATAAACTCCTTAATAAAAAACGCAGCTCATGACTTTTGAATTAGAATGGTGTTATGATACATCATTTTTTCATATGAGACTTCTAGCTTGATTTCACACAATTTGTTGTAGGATAAAAACGCCTTCAATATTTTGCATACACAGTTTGCTGAAAGCAAAACTACGTCAATCTTTTATACAATTACACAATTACACATTTTGAAGTAAAATAAATGCTGCACAACAGGTTTTAGCTGACCCACTGGTCAGCTTACTTGAAAGTGTTGCTTAATAATACTTACTGAAGGTTTAGCCGCAGATTGGGCTTGTTTGTCATGGACTAGCAATTTTTGACGAATCTTTAGTAAAGACGTTTCTTCAAAAGCATACGTAGGTACACAATGTGACACTTTTATTTCCGTTGACCTATTATATACTTACTGACTGATCACTGGGCTATTCAGAAGAGAAACAATAAGAAATTTGTATGAATAACGGCATTGTATATTTTTTCTCATACAATAATTACCTGTTCATGTGTTAACATAAGAAGCTGCATCATCAAGTTATGTTCTTTCTGGCTTGTGAAAATCGTATTTCTTAAAATGTTTGTAAGCAAAATCAGGATAAACTTTATTTTCGAAAGCCACTTTAAGTGACCCCTAAGTGACATTTTGTATTTTCCGGAAAAAATTTGTTATTGAATAGTTTACCATTTAATTAATTATTTTACACAAAATTTTTGTAAATTAAGATGTTTCCGGCATTTTTTAACAATATTGACGCGCCTTTGGCGGTAGTTGGATTTTTTCAGTTTAGATGTTTATGTTTGGATGGCTGCTTCCTGGATAATGTTGAAAACAAATATTAAGATCCTTACTGAAAAGTTGAACACGTTTATTAAAAAAATAAAAATTATTATTACAAGTCTAGCGCGTCTGAGGCCGCCTAAAAATAGAGTTTTGTCCCGAGCGGCGGAACAAAGGTAATTTTACTTCTGATACACTTTTACACTGTTCACACGTTAATGCCGGGGAGGCTTCAACGTTGGGTTTAGGCACATACATGTAGTTGGGGAGGGATGGGGGGGAAGACCCCCCCACAAAATTCGGTCTCGGGGGAGAGAGGGGGGTCCGGTTAGAGGGAAAAGACGATGAAGGGTTCCGGCGGGAGTAAAATTTTGGGCAAAATTTGAAAAAATCGGCAGCTTTTTGTAAAGTTTAAGTGATTTTTACCAAAATTTTCGGCAAAAGTTGTCAAAAGCAGCGTTTTTTGGCCAAAAAAGGTAAAAACTGCGTCATTTTCGGGCTGAGGAGGGGTCAAAAATGAGTTGTCAAAAGCAAGGGAAGAGGGGGTCCCATTAAGTGTGGGAGGGGTATCCAAAAGTTTGGTGCTATTACATGTATGTTTATGCATACGGCCGGTGTCATGGAAAAAAGTGTCCGCCAAAAAATGTGTCCCCCAGACACTTTTTTCTGGAAAATTGTGTTCCCCCGGACACAATTTTTTGGCGGACACTTTTTTCCGTGACACCCGTGTCCAATGGGCATACCAAAATAACGACGGCTGTTTATATTATTTTCGTGAGTAACCTTTTCCCAACACAGCCATTTATCACGTTGGCTATAACTGTAAACAGAATGATTAATAAAAAATGAGAAAAGCTTTTGATAAAATCTAATCAAGTTAAAAATAACTCTGTAGCATAATTTCAATCTGAGCGCACTTTTAAGTTACATATGTATCCTATGTACTTTGCGAAATATATAGATAATGGTGAATTCATTTTTTGCATTGTGCTCTCCAATAGACCTTTTAAACAATTGCACCATTATTTATGAAAATGCTTATTAAAAACCAATTACGCATTCTGCTTTACGTAAAAACTTGTAGACAAATTTAGCGTTAGTCTCACTAGTATTTACAGTCGGTTTCAAATGAAAATAGATTCTAGGCGTCGGGATTAGTGATGAAATCGGACGCGTCGGATGATGTCATCCGACGCGTCGGGTGATGTCATCCGACGCGTCGGGTGATGTCATCCGACGCCCTCGGTTATGCAATCCAACGCCTAGAGTTTTGCCAGCCAGTGATTAATTAGCTGTCAAAATTCAGGCCTAAAGTTTTGAATAGGGGTGGCTGCTTCAGTGCAAATTATGAATGCTACCTTATTTTATTGTTTAGTTTCTTTAACTAATAAAACTCAGAATTCAGTAGATAACATTACCTTATATTTCAAGAAAACAGTTATTAATCAACATATGAAAATAAACTATAAAAATTTCGCATAACTCTTTGAGGAGTCACCCTCATAAATTTTTCCTGCAAGCTCTCCAATTTCCAACTCTATGATGCAATCCGACGCCCAGCCAGGCCCGTCGGATGATGTCATCCGACGGCCTCGGTGATGAAACCCGACGCGTCGGATGATGAAATGGCGTCGGGCAAATCCATTTTCATTTGAAAATGACTGTATATAATTAAGATTTCTAAAGAACATATTTGTTTAAATATGTAAATAAACACGTAACCAACGGATAACTAATTTGTTTACAAGTAATTGCAGCTAAAGCTTCATTACCTACAAACTAGTAATTTAAAATTATCTGAATTCAATTTTTCAAAATTGAGAACCGTCTCTAATTGTTATTAAAATCTCACCAATTATTAGAATAACAGCCAAGCACATATTGCTTAAATTTTATTCTTGTACTGCATTATTTCTTTTATTATAGTGTCCGCTTTAGTAAACGACTTACATGAAAGGGCCTTTGAAAAAGCCAGGAGCCAAGAACCTATTTCTTTACCGGATTAAACGGACTGGACTTATTTTAGTTTAGAATGGCAAATCGGGTTAAACGGACTAAGCGAGTTTAAATAAGTCATTGGCTTAATTTTAGTCTGACCCCTTTCCAAAACTATCACTGGACCTAACGGAGTTAACATGAACGCTTAACATTAGCGTGCATAGTTACATAAGTCCGTTTAGTTCGATTAAAACGCAGCGCGCTAAAGTTAAGTCCGTTTAATCCGAGGGTTTTGGAAACGCATTTTTAAGGTTAATTTTTAAACCGTTTAGTCCGATTAACATTAACCCTTTAATCCGCTAAAGGAATAGGCCACAAGAAGATAGGGACTGCAGCCCTCTTCGTATAATTTCGAGCGACACTAAGTACTAACGTAAGTTTTTGGGCATGACTCAGAATTTTAGGCCCAATTGCAACCCAATTTTTTGGGCTCGGTCCATTAATCAATTAATAAACTAATCATTAATTAATTAATAACATTATAAACTACACTGTCATGATTGCTTTTTTAATTTGGTTCCATCTGATATTTTATATTTCCTGTAAAATATAGACTGTCTTAGCAGAGGGACAGTCATATTTCTCACTCGGCAGAAGTACTTGTTTAGCTGTAAAAGTCAACTTAATTTTTAATCAGCATAATGTTTTTGACATAACACTTTTATTGAGTACCATCGCTCATTTATAATAGCAGCCAACTTTGGTGTAAACAGTGTACGTTTGCTTGATTGGTTTCAATACAGTTTCCTTAAGCGTCACTAGAGATCTTGTGTTTTGATTGCGGAGTTGAAAGTAGGAAAAGTGTCCTTGCAAAACTTTGACACCACCTGTTGTGTCATTGTTATAACTCTTATTCTATAACTTGGCTGTTAACTTTTTTCAAGGACGGTAGCAGTTAATAGTCTCTTTCTTGTCGTAGTCATTTTTAACCATCGGGCCAGATTCGTACTTATAGCCGTATATCCGTTCAGCCGGCAAAATCCACAAGCACAAGAAACTTCCGATCTGAAAAACGTTAAGGCCAATTTACACGATCGAACTTGCTCCGAACTTGCTCCGGACCGAACTTGCTCCGAACCTAGATACATTTTCGCGGCAAAATAATTCAAAAAAATGGAGGGACGGTAACGGTTTTGAAAAGTGAAATCTGATTGGCTGTTTATATTTTAACTAAATTTTAATTGGCTACTGAGCTAAGTTCGGAGTAAGTTCGGAGCAAGTTCGGAGTGCCAATGTTCGGTGCAAGTTCGATCGTGTGCATGCAATTGTTCGCTCCGAACTTGCTCCGGACTAGGTTCGGAGCAAGTTCGGTCCGGAGCAAGTTCGGAGCAAGTTCGATCGTGTAAATTGGCCTTTAAAATGGCGGGTTTTAATTTGTGCATGTGCTTGTGCCTGTGCGTGTGCTTATGCTTATGTATGTTTGTGCTTGTGTTAAACCGCAAACCACGGGGTTGTTAGAATTTAGGCCTAAAGACGAGGGCTCAAGGGGCAGAATTGACCCTTTGCCGCTATTAGCTCCTTTCTTAGTTTCGGGGCGGAGATCACACACGGAATCACCAAAACAACTACGAGACCACCCGAGGGCACGTAGTCGCTACAAAAACAAAAAAAAAGAAACCAATTAAATTCGACGTTTTATTGCAATCAAAATAACAAGTAATTATAACAGTGGGAAAATAGCTAAAAATACCTTGCTCAAAACACCAGAATAAGCCCTAGCTTATGGGGAACCCAGCTCTAGTCTGAATTGGCACGCAGTGCCCTAACCCCTGCTCAAAATGCTTCCCGTTTCAGTTGAGCGTCGAGGACAAACGCAAAGAGAATCAATTTATATTTACGTGGTAACTTCGACGCAGACTAGCTCCCCCATTAAAATACAATTTGGAAAAGCTCAAACCAATTAAAATAACTATTGTACTAATTAAATTTGAGCGCGAACGCTTTGATATAAACTATTAATTTTAGGGAATGGAAATAAATATATGTCTATTCACACGTCACGTGATCGGATCAGAATGTATAAGCTAGCAATTGAGGTGGACAAAGTTACAGGCAGCCTTTTTCGTGCATTAGAAGCTCAGGTGCGTTGCGCAAGAGCGTTATCTCACTCATGAAAGTTGCCAAATACAAAACTGGTGGAATACACGACTTGGCTTGGTTTTGCGAGTATAATAAACGCGTAACTACTGACGTTTTTACGCGGCGGCCTCAGCCATGACAACAAAGTCAACTGCTGCATTAATTTACCAGCTTGCAATTTGCGCAAGAACATGCCATTTCTACAAGCAGTTTTAACTTGGGTGTTTTTTGACTCGGTTGTATTGAAATTGCTCATGATGAGCGGTTTTTATTATTAAAGGTTTTTAACAAGTTTTCAACTTGACTTTCATCTTCAATTTATGTCTAGATTCTAAAAGCGAGATGCTGATTAACATGTTAAGAGTGTTGGCCTCAAAACTTGTGGTGCCGCGTTTTATATTCGAAGAATATCCTCGACATTTTATCTAAGCATGTCAGAACGAACTCTATCGAAAATTGGTTAAATTTTACTCGCAAGACGTGCTTGTTACAATAGCGATTCGTGTAATGCAAGGAAACCGCATGAAGCAGGGGGTGACGCTACTTGCGTAACACTTGCCAGTGTCAACGTCTAGGCGTTGTGCTTGTGCCTGTGCTTGTGCTTGTGCAAGTGCCAGTGTGCATCCGGCCTCATTTTGGTCAGTTTTGACTTTTGAGTGGTACGTCATGTCAGTCATAGTAAAATAAAATTAACCACTACACAATGTACTAGCATAAGTTTTACTTTCCTGTTCAGGCAACCTGAAACTCTCTAGTGGGTTTCTGTCGCTTGTTATTGACCTATAACTAAGCCTAACTCGTCTAATTTATTAATGATGTATTAGACCTAACCACCTTACTCTTTTGAGACTTTTACTCAACTTATGTTTACAATATGATGTTTGCAAATTACATAATGCGCATAAATTATGTATATTTACGTCTTATCTTCTAAATTAATAGGAGGCAAAAAAACCGGTAGCCCCGGTTCATTTTCCGTAGAGACACTGGGACAGGCTACTCAGTACTCATAACTACGTCATGAGTATCAAACAACTATACCACAGCCCCCAAGTCTCGTAGGCCCATATTCTAAGTTTTGTATTATAACTATCTATTGTAAGAAAGGGATGGGGCTTCATACTGAAAGAAAGACAGCATCAGCATCATAATGACAAAAGTGGGATTCGAACCACCCTGCAGACGTTTGCTCTACCATTTGAGTGTCGTTAATTCCCGTTAATTCCCTTACTGAGGTACTGTAAGGGGCAAAAGTACTGTAAAGTACAGCTAAAAGTTAACATCATATGACTCCGGAGGGGGTCGGCACCCCCCCCCCCCCCTCAGACATCCGGCACCCCCCCCTCAACCCCCCACCCCCCCCTCTGATGGCCAAGAAAGTGCCCCAAAAATGCGTAAAAAATTAAAAAATTGCAAAAAAATTTCGCCTGCGGCCAAAAAGTACCCCAAAAATTAGTTGAAAATCGAAAAATTCTGAAAAATTTTCGGCTGTCGCCGAAAAATGGCCAAAACTAGGGACCACTTGCCAAAACTTGCGCCAGGGGTCGGGCACCCCCCCTCAAAGATTCCCCCCGTGCATCTCTGCTCCGGAGTCATCATCACTTCATTTTGCAGTCAGTGACGTCACAGGTTCAAGTCACTTTTTTAGTTTTGAAATTCATTAACTGACTCCGGAGTCAGAGTCAGTTACTGCGGAGTCAGCATCACATTAGTCATCATTTTATAATATGGCTTTGAAACTTCGTTTTTTACATGTAGCATAAGTATTTTGTGATAGTGATAACTAAGGTGATGCGGATTCCGCAGTCACTGACTCTGACTCCGGAGTCAATTAATGAAAGTCAAAATTAACGGCAGTAACATTGAACCTGTGACGTCAATAGGTTGACTGCAGTCAATGACTGCAAAATGAAGTCAGTGACGCTGACTCCGAAGTTATATGATATTAATTTTGAGCCGTACTGTATCTTACTTCACACTATATGTATATTAAGCGTATGTAGTACCATATCCTGTTCATTTTGTTCTGATATGTAGTTATTAGCTACTAACAGTTATTAAACTCAGCTAAACAGATATGTTTTTCCAGTGATCGGAAAAAAACTTATTTTGTGACAGGGTCCAGCAATTTTTGTCTCACTTCGAGTAGCAATGCGTTCTGTTTTTGTCCCTTTAATGTTTTTTAAAAGGAACTATAGTAATGAAACTAGCTCTGTTACATAGCCTAAAAGTGAAGTACATAGGCATGCTAATCAGCGCATAAATATGTATGTAAATATAAATATGTATGTAACGTGTTAAGTCAGCTTGGAAAGTTTTGAACATATTTTTAGAAAAAAGTTAGTAATAGTGCCCTTTTGAGGCAAAAAATACTGAAAAAAGTATTCTTAGTTATATTTTAATAAAATTTTTTGAAATTTGAGAATAATTTGATATTGAGCGAAATAATTGCAGACAAAACGCACTTGCTTATTCCGTTACTGTCTGGTCTATCTAATCAATATGGTCCTGTAATTGTGATCCAACTTGATAAAAACAGTGTCGTGTTTGTCAAAAAATCTTTAATTGCTGGAATGTAAAGCAAAAGTTAATAAAAAGTAAAAATTAGCTGCAAAAATTAAATTTTAAGATTGTATTGTTCATATGCATTGGCTATTGGCCTGTAATGGCTCTTATGTTTCAACAATCTTTCACAAACGTAATCCAAAAACTAGTCGAGTGGTATAAGGCCCTAGTGAAAAGGGGGTTTTACATTCACCCTCTATGGCTGGGTTTTACAAAGCGCGTTTAACTTATTAGGGCCTATTCCTTTACCGGATTAAAGGTTAATTCTAATCAGACTAAACGGTTCAAAAATTAAGCTTTCCATTCCAATTCCTAAATTCTATTATTCCATTCCAAAACCTCCGGGTTAAATGGCTTAACTTTTAGCGCCCTGCTTTTTAGTCTGACTAAACGCATTTAATTATGCACACTAATGTTAAGCGTGAATGTTAAATCCGTTTAGTCCAGTGGCAGGCTTGGAATGGGGTCAGACTAAAATTAAGCCGCAGATTTATTTTAACCCGTTCAGTCCGTTTAGTCGCATTTGTCATTCTAAAGCCTCCTTTTGTGAATCCCAGCTTATAAATCCAGCGATTGAATACCAGGTACAAATATTGTTAGTTTTAGATAGTTTTTGACAGGTTTTTAAAAAAATGATAAGCAGCATTTTTATTAATTTGATAGAATGGTATGCTTTTAGTCTTCGTTGTAATATATAATTTTGCTATGGTTTGGGTTTTAACTCCGCAAGCAAACCTTTTTCAGTTTTGGGCAAGCTTCTTACAAATAGGCTACTGTAATATGTATGTGCAATCCAACTAAGTTCTGCTACTGTATATCTGGGGCTACTTTGTTTTCCAGAAACTTTGGTCCATTTGCTAACTCAGATTGAACGGATGAAATGAAAGGAATTAATTATTTTAGATGTCATTTCGCCTATGTAATTTTTGACTCACAGTTGTAACGATTGTAAAGTCTCAACATCAACTAGC
>JASANF010008894.1:0-18064 GCA_030248245.1 Trissonchulus sp. WLG1_4
TATGTATTATTCAGTAGAGATGGCATGAATGAGAAATGAATAATCACCGAATAGCGGTTAGTCTTATTCAAATAGCGAATCATAAGAGAGAGCTTGCTTGTTTTAAAAACAGTTTATAGCAAATTACAGTCATTATTAACCACAGGAAACTCAGTATGTTGTTTTCAGATTTTACAGACAAATATGGTGAAATAATCAGTATATATTCGGCATTTGGTCGAATATGCGCTATTATTCGCTTTGAGTACCTAATACCGAATGCTCGCTGCATTTCTACTTCTTGGTGTTATTTTATGGCTGTTGGTTGTGTTAATTCTGCGAAAGTAACTATAGCAATTTTTAGTCTCTTATCTACAAAAAGGGGGTGTACTTAGCTGCACTAGTGATGGAGTTTGTGCGTTTGAACTTTTGAGAGATATCTGTTCTCAGCACTAATCAATAAAATGTAAAAAATAAACATTTTTTGACCTCACGCTCACAAGAAAAACAAACTTAAGATTTTTAATTTGTGGCAAAAAATTGTGCGCCTACACGTTCTATGTACTTCAGAATCGGGCCAAACTGATATTTGCTTATTTTGCATAAGTTTGGTTATCTTATATGCATATCTCCCTACTAAGTATTCGTTGGCTTGGATTTTTTGCTATCCAGAAATTTTTAGACACGCATCTTACTAACTCAGCATATGTAAAGTTTCCAGCGAAAATCTCTCTCGAACACACGACCAAAACATTTTTTGGGGACATCATCAGTGTTTTTTTATTATTTTGTAGCTGAACTTGCAAAGTTTTTTGGGATTAAATAAAACATACTTGTTTATTAATTTATTAAATTTGGAGTTGATTTAAACAAGTTGTGTTAGGCTTTTGGTCTACTTGTTAGAGCGCTATTCCACCCAGCACCAGAGACCCTGCGTGGTTCTAAACCTGCTTTGCTGGCCTTTTTTCTTATTTATGATGACTTTTTTGTCGTTTTTGTTACAGAATTTTGTTTGGGACCATTATTTTTTAATGGTTTTTCGTTAATTTTTGTTCAGAATATCTGGTTGGTTAGTGGTTACTTGAGCTAGTTTAGTCGAATTCAGTCATTACAAATAAATGCTGTTGTTTTATTGTAATAAAAGTGTAATAAAAGTTTATTTATTGTCATTGTGTTCAAATGTTGAAAAGTTAATTTTTGTTGCTTGGTGAGTTTGGAGTTTCCATAATTTTGTTGTTCATAACTTACTGACAGTTTCAAGGTGGGTTTTCTGTTTAGTCTGACTAAAATAGAATTGCTTCTTCCGATCATCACTTAGGGGCTGCCTAGCCTTAGTTGGTGAATATTTGCCAAATTGTGTGGGAATACCGGCAAATTTGCTAAGCAAAAAAATCAAAATTTTAACGCTGTGAAGTTTACAAGCCTTGTAAATCACACAGCGTTAAAATTAATTTAGAATAGCGAAAATTATCCTTTTTTTCAAAAGTACGCTCACTCGCTAGTCGCTATGTCATGTGAAATTTTCTTAATTAGCTTCTTGGGCATTGGGTGAAAATTATAATGGAAGTATTGGGTGTTTTGTATTGCAGCGAGCTTGTCACTTGTTTTTTACTACTAAACTACCACTTTGATCACGACGTGCAGTTCGTTTATTTTGCGAGCAGTGGAGAAATCACAAAAGCATCACAGTCAGTTGTTGGCAAAATTGACAAAGTTCGATTACTACTTACAAGCCTGTTTTGCCTGGCACACGAATCAAAAAGTCACGCCACAGGATCATGTTGCGCACTTTTACAGGTGTGGGCTGTAGCACAATAATTGAGTGGAAATCAGGAAGTCGTAATTAAGTGTTCACATTATATATTTATATAAATTTAACAGTTTTACAAAGTTTAACTTTCAATTAGCCATATATAACTTGAAGCTTTTTAACTGGCAGGGGCGGATTCAGAGTGAAATTTCGGGGGGGGGGGTAATTTTAGTAAAATTTCTTCACGATAAAATTTTTTGGGTCGGACTATAATTATAAAATCTGCCACTGCTACTGGCTTAATTTTTGCCGTCATATTTTTGAGCGTACAATAGGACTACGGCCGGCTATAAGTATGAATCGACTTGAAGGCAAAAGTTTGACGAGGTCATTTTTTGGCTTCGTGTGGCGTTAAGCTTGGCGAGAATTTATTGGACGTTTCCAGCGGTTTGGCTACAGATGTTTTTCGCATCGCTTTTCGCCGTTCTTCCTCGCTGGGCTTATTTACTGATCTGAGCTTGAGATCACCCCGTCTGATTTCTTCCAAAAGTTTTTCCACCAAATTATTGTTGTTGTCTGTGGCCTCTTGGACAGCGAAACCTGAAATGAAAGAAAAAAAGCTGGCTATGGAATTTTAATAACCTCACGGTCATTCACGTAGCGGGGTCGAAATTTTGGCGGGCCTCCCATGTCAATTTTTTGGGGACGATCTACCCCTTGATCGAACAAAATTCGATAAAATTATTTTTTTTGAAAAAACTTATAGAATTTTTACCCAGTTTTTGTCAGATTTTCGGGACCCTCGATTTGGAGAGGTGTGTCCCCCCAGCCCCCATGTATGCTCGCAGTTACAGAGGGTTAGGAAACTATTACGCTTAATCAATCATCGTAAAAATTTCGTGACAAAATTCACAGCTAATCTTTTGAAATCAAGAATATAGTTTCGGTTAATGCTGTTAGTGCTGATTACTGTGTAATTATTTTGAAATGTTGGTTCTCGTAGTGAAAAAATTTATAGCGCAATTGGTAGCGCTTGCAGTTTGCTGGTTCGAATCTGTTTGGATGCGTTTTTTCCATAAAGGTTTTTTGCTTACAGTTCAGGTTAAGCCAAATCTACGCTCGTTAAAAAATCCTTACTTTTTGACCGTTTTTCTCCCGTTTTTACCGATATTTCCTTTCTTTTTGCCAACTTTTCTGCCAACTTTCGCCGTTGCTCGTTTTCCTAAAACAACAAACTCAACTCTGCCACATCGTTTTTTACTTATTGGCAAGAGTAGGTACATATAGGAAGAGCGCGTATGACACCTTTCTTATTATGTCTTGGGTTTGTGTCTGGTGCAGATCGTAAAATAGTTTCTTTATGTACGGTTTTGAGGGGTGGACATCTTCATTTTAGTAAAATGAAAATACCGGGTATCAGTTCAAGACATTGGCGAGGCCGTCCTTGACTGAGGGGGCACGGTTATGAAAGGCGTAAACTAATGTCTCAGAGCCTGTGGGGGAGGGGGTTGGTACAGACTCTTGAATCGTTAATTACAGTTTTTGTTTGTTTACCTCGATGGCTGTTTTGACTCTGGTGACGAAATCAGAGAAACATTTCATGTATTCGTCCAGTTTCATGTTGTCCGCGAAGTAGGCGTTCATCTCCAGACGAACATTCTCCAGTTCCGCCATGGCTTGGTTTAAAGCTTCGCATTGTTCACCAGCGTTCTGCGAAGTAGTTAAAATATTATATACATCTTTCTTACTTCGGTAATCATTTAGTTGGTAATTAAATCTCCGAAATTTGAATCGAGGATCTTGAAAATTCGGGTGAGAAGCCAGGGCTACAGGGGCACTTGTTTATTACTACGGAGAAGCTTTATTATTCCCCTATTACACCGGTTTTCACCCCTGAAATTATTTTATCCTCCAAATTACGCTCGTAGTTACCACCACTCGTGTTGACTGTTGCGTCGCAAATAGAGGGTTCTCAAGATTTGGCCAGAAAGACCCCCTAAATACGCGTGGTAGAATGTTTTCTTACTTGCAGGAATGTTTTTGACTGTTCTATCAGTTCGTTGTCTTTGGTTGCTTCGATGTCTTTCTTCAGTCCTTCTACAGTGGCCACCAGTTGACGGCATTCACCGAATATTCCTTCGATTGACAGTCTGAAACGTAAACTAAGATTATGCTTGCCCTATGTTTCATGACGACTACTACTACTGCTAAAAATTTTATTTAACGTCGCTTAGCACATGAGACGGACGCGTTTGCGTGCTGCGACCTTAACAGAAAATTGAACACAATAAATTATTAGAGATTAGAAGAAATTTGAATTCTTTTAGAGTATTTGCATTTTTTAAGATGTCCGATGACTGTGTCCTAGCTTTTTTGATTTCATATAGGAACTTAATACACTTGAAAACGTGCTTAAAATACTACTGTATTCCGAATCTTCATCTTCCCCCGTGGCAATTCCTTCCCCTCCCTTCATGTGGTGTAATTTTTGAGCTTTTTTCGCCTCCTATTGACTTAGCGCTGTCGGGACTATATATATATATATATATATATATATATATATATATTTTTTTACAAAAAAAGTAGCAATATTAAAAGTTTCAAGATAATTTGAATAAAAAAGAAATTTTAACAAAAATTTCAAAATTTGTCGCCCCTCCCCCCCTTGATATTTCATCCTGGATCCGCTCCTGTAGGACATAACTGTAAAGTTGCGATATAATAAACCAAATTTTTTTATCCGGTTACCTGCCACCCTCTGTCGAAAACAAATGTAGATCTAAACGCCCTTGGAACTACATTTGTAGACCTACTTGGCAGTAGTCTGTAGATCCTGGAAATCGTTGACGAATTTGAGCATTTCTGGTTTGGCTTCCTCCACCACCGTGTGCAGAAAGGTCACCCGGGGCTTGTTGGTTTTCAAATCCGACAGTTTGCCCAAACTTGATATTTTAAAGCCAGATGCGTTGCCTGCGTACGAACCCTGAAACATAATTGTTTTTGTCTTTTGACATTTTTTTGTAAACATCAGCTCACTACAGACATTTTTTGGATCTCAAATAACGTAAGCTGTTTGGATATGAAATCTTATTGAATAGCCGCTGGTATACACCAGAGTGTTACCCCGACCTTTGAACTTCCACACCACCTCCCCCGATTGTTCAGCTGTTGTAACTCAGAAGATTTCTTTTTTACGGTTGGAGTAACAGCAGAGATGTGAAAGAGATTTTTAGGTATTATTTTTAAAAAACAAAACGCACCGAGTTTACAAAGTTTCCAACTTTGAGAATGTGAAACAGAAATAGTTTTAGGCCATCGTGAGTCATCAGTTTTCTGAACATGGCCCGACAAAGCTGCAGTTGCTGTTGAAGTAAGCTCGCGTTGGCAAGAACCTGAAATATAACCAATATTCTGGAATCCTTTTTCTAAATTAATATTAACTTGAGTAGATTACCTTCATAACCTTACATAGGATTAACTTAGGTAAATTCATGAAATTTAGCAAGTATATAAATGCGGATACCGGCATATATGTAGTCGTTCTAGAAAGTTGTACAACCGTTCGTCATTTTTAAGTCGAGTTACTCGTAATTTAGTTAATCTAATCTAGTTTATATAAATTATGAAAAAGCCCTTGGAATTAGAGAATGAGCTAACTGCTACTCAAAGCTATTTTATTAGGTCTATTGATTCACTATTAATGAATTTATATATAAGGAATAGCTTATCTGTGTTACTTGTCTGTGTTACTTCACTTTGAGAACAAAAAGTTAGTTACTTCTTGTTTAGCGATGGCCACTTGGAATCTTTGTTCGAAGTAGGGCTGTTCAGCCACTATCAGGAAGAATTTTTCGGCAGCGCCCAATTTGCTTCGTTCAGATGCGTAGGATTTTATCATTTGTTTCTGAAAAAAATAATTCAGACAAATATTTGCTATGGCAAATCTCAAATGAATTCATAGCCGATGTCATGTCAGTTATTGGCAAAACAAATTTTAATCCAACTAATCCATCGTAGGAATTAAAGCCCGGTTCATACTCGTTCTTGTCCTTGTCCATGTGGTATATCCTTTTGTCCTTAAGCTGATCCAAGAAAGCTGCCCAATCAAACGAGATCATTTTTTGCATGAATAAAGTTGGTATTGAGTCCATTTTGTATGCAAAAATTAGTCTAAGCAATATATCAATTCTCTATGACCATACATGTAGCTACACAGGCTTTCAGTCTGGGGGGGGGGGCTTGTCCCTGATGTTTTGAAATTTTAGTGGGGGACTCTTGTCCCGACCCGACGTTTCGGGGGCGTGAACGGCAAAAACGCGAGCGTAAAATTGTGGATTTATTGCAAAATCTGGATATTTTTAGCGATTTTTTAGCTTTTTGGTTTTTTTGAAGCATCTTACAGCGATCTGGGGCAACTTTTGAGTTTTTTGCAGCTTTTTTTAGCACCAAGGAGGGGCGCTTTTCGATTTGTAAAATTTGAGGGGGGGTTTTCCCGAAATCTTAAATCTAGGGGAGGCTTGCCCAACCCACCATGTGTGTGTATATGTGTGTGTGTGTGTGTGTGTGTGTGTGTGTGTGTGTGTGTGTGTGTGTGTGAGTGTGTGTGTGTGTTTGAGTTTGTGTGTGTGTGTGTGTGTGTGTGTGTGTGTGTGTGTGTGTGTGTGTGTGTGTGTGTGTGTGTGTGTGTGTGTGTGTGTGTGTGTGTGTGTGTGTGTGTGTGTGTGTGTGTGTGTGTGTGTGTGTGTGTGTGTGTGTGTGTGTGTGTGTGTGTGTGTGTGTGTGTGTGTGTGTGTGTGTGTGTGTGTGTGTGTGTGTGTGTGTGTGTGTGTGTGTGTGTGTGTGTGTATGTGTGTGTGTGTGTGCCTGTGCACTGTGCAGCTGACCAAAGTTTGTCCTTGTCCCTGTCCTTATGTCCTCAAGGACTAGTATGAACCGGGCTTAAGTAATCCACCCACTTCATCGTCAGTGGGCAAGCATTTCTGCAAGGCTTTCAGTCTTTCCAGGCTCAAATGGTCCGTATCACCCGATCCAATCTGTTGCACCAAATCCTCCACATTGCGAAATTGCTTAAGGCAAATATTCACATTCAGAGATCGCTTTCCATCCAGCAGAAGGATCTAAAAGGAATTCAAGAATTCGTTGAAGTTTTAGTAAAAAATTTCGGGTTTTTACTAAAACTTTTTTCATTATCTTACTTCATGTTAAATGGGGTTCAAGTTTATAACGAACTTAGACTTCTAAAATTTAAGTAGATATATAAAACAGGTATATAAGATTGGTGAGTGAAGTAAATAAGTTTGACGAGCACAGAAAACGATTTCGAATAAATTTTTGATAGTTCAAATTTTTACTTTCAATTTTCGAAACGGTTCACATTTCACAACGCAAAGCGGATATTATTCGGTATTCGGCCGAATACTGAATATCGAATACTCGGTGCATCGCTAGTTTTTAGATTTTGTTCTTCAACTGCTATTGTTGTATATGCATAGGTTTTGAAAGGATAGTGGTCTACAGATTCTCCTGAACGCTGGGGGGTGTCTTGTTCATTCAGTCCAGTCTTGGCCTCAGCTGTCGAGTGGTTAAGGCCTTGGATTATTTATCCTAAGGTTGGCAGTTCGATTCCCCCCAAAGCGGCTTTCGTAAATGTCCTTAATTTTAAGAAACTTGGCTGTTTGCAAGTTTTGCATCGTATTTTACCTCATCTGTGGTTCTCAGGGCACCCCCAGTTGATTTTGAGCGCTCCGCTTTGGGTTTGGCTGTCGGTTTGGCGAACAGTTCTTCCAACTGAAATAAAAGATATTCACAATCACATTTTCACGAGGCTAAATCACGATTCACATCAACGATTTAGAATGATATGTGAATATTCTGTGATCTCAGAATATTTCATACTATTGATATGAAGCGAGTTTTCATATTTAAGCAATTTGTAGGCTCAGTATGGAATGGATCCGATTTCTTATCGGATTAAACGGACTGAACTTATTTTAGTCTGAAGTTATCAGTTTCTATATTAATATTATAATAACCTAATTGATGGATGCTATGTATATGCACAATTGAATAATTTTGAAGTGGCAATTTATTTTGAGTCTCGTTTTCGTAGTTGATTACTTACTAACCAACCTTGGAGTAATCAATTTCTGGCACATCCACCTGTTGTGTCCATATTGACTGTTTTCCCTCTAAAACGGTAAATATTCTAATATTAACAATTAAATCAAGTCAATTAAATATTAATTAACTTTCAAATATTCAACTTTCTCAAGGAGGATTGATTTTTGTAAAATCGTAGGCCGGGGAAAGTTTGGAAATTCTGAGAGGATCTCAAAATCTCAGGTTCAGTAAAGAGACGCCATCCGTCAGTGAGGAATTCCACAGGCTGAAAACCGATCAGGGGAGGAGCGGCTCGTTCTGGTTAGGGGGAGCGGGATCGAGTTTTGTGTGGGAACAATTCCCCCCACGCCCATGTATGGGAAGGATCCGCCCCCACACGCACAATGTGGTTTAGAATACGGGACCGTGCACCGCAGGCAAATTGGTGAGGGTCAAAATAGTCACATTGGGCCACACTCAGTTGCTTAAGGACAAAACGACAGGCACAAGGACAAGTATGAACCGGGCTTTACAGTTACGGATAGTTTTTTTACGGACAAACAAACGTTAACTAGGCCTGTGAATGTAAACAGAGTTCCTAACTTACGAGTCTGAAGAGCGATGGGTTGTACTTTGTTCCAAGGCAGTGTGCGCAGTTTGGCCTTGGGGCGGGGGAAGGTGTTGCTTTTGAACATGGAGGGGGGCGGAGGGGGAGGGGGCGGACCAGCGCCAGCCTGTGGAGGGGGAGGGGGCGGAGCCGGGGGAATTCCTGACCCCGATTTCATTGGTGGTGGAGGGGGCGGGGCTGGGGGGATCTTTGAGCCCATTGGTGGGGGAGGGGGCGGGGCGGGGGGAATTCCTGACCCCGATGTCATTGGAGGGGGAGTGGGCGGGGCTGGGGGTATGTTGGATTTCATTGGAGGGGGAGGGGGCGGAGCTGGGGGTATGTTGGATTTCATTGGCGGGGGAGGGGGCGGGGCTGGAGGTATGTTGGATTTCATTGGCGGGGGAAGAGGCGGAGCTTCTGGGATATTTTGTGGAGGGGGCGGAGCTTCGGTTTTAGTTTTTGTGACATCACCGATCTTTTGAGCTTCCTCTTCCGATCCCGATGACTTTTGAATATGCTCTTGGCGTGTGAGTTTTTTGATATCCAGCTTTCTTCGCTGAATATGTTTTTCTTTAGCGGAAGCGGATAAGTCCGGAGTCGAAGCATGTTTTTCTTCCGTTTCGCTTTCTTTCAGTGCCCCTGGGATGTCTTTTTCCGACAAAGCTTTGGTTTTCACTAATTTCGGCGAGGGAGGGCTAGCCCCAGGATATTTTGACATTCGCTTAATTTCGTCTCTGAGATCGGTTTTTGTCGGTTTTGAACTTGAACCTTTCAGCACCACCGTGGCAGGAGCGGCGTGAACGGCCGCTTTGGCCGCTGGCTTTTGAGAAGCAACGACGCTCTTGAAATTTGGTTTTTGAGCCATCGTTTGAGTAGCGACCGATTTTGTTTTTTGACGAAGTTTTTCCTCAGAATCTCGAACGATCCACGGAATCTTGGATTTTTCCCCGGCGTAGACAATTTTGGCAGCAAATCTTTCAATTTCGTCCCAAATATCGTAGCTAAAAAAACGTATATATATAATTTACATAGATCGGAATTTTTTGGTGACCTGTTATAATTGCGGTACAGTTTATAAAAATTACTGCACTAGATGACTCAAATTTTTATAATTAACCTTTTTAATTAAATTTGCATAATTTAAGTTTTGCACGAGTAAAGTTTATTTTTTTGTAATGGCAAAAAATGGATTCTTATACGCTTGTAACTTTTTGTGAACTACTTTTTCGCTATTTATTATTATTTTCTACATTGACTGTGTGTGATTTTTCTGGTGGTTCATGGACAAACGGCTGTAAGTATGAATCGACCGAATTATTTAACCTATTCGACCTCAAAGCATACCTTAAAGCTGAGTCAGGCTCCAATACAATCACGTGTTGCAGAAAATAAAGCAATTTCGCGGATATTGGCGTTCCTTTCACCTGAAATAAAAAAGATCTATTTAGATCTGTTTTCAGCTTTGTAGAAATTTTGGGTGATTTTGCAAGCTAGCTACTGAAGATTAATACAGATTTTCCAATTTTAAACACGTTTGGGGGCATATATTGGGCCGATAGGTCACCGCCGAACCCCCCTACGTATAGGACCTACATTCGTGCCCGTATTATTGTGTCCTTAGGACTACCATGACCGGGGGGAACACATGCAGTTGGGGAAAACGGGGGTACCGGCCTTTGGCCAAAAATTGTTGAGGTCTTTCCACCCCCCCCAGGAATCTGAATTTTCTGTAAATTTTTTTCAGTTACACATTTTTCAGATGTTACATAAACAATTTCCAGCATTTCACAGACTTTCAGAGGAATTTAAGATAATTTTCAGAATAATTCAGACAAAGTTCAGATAATTTCACCCAGAATTCAGAGACTCTAAATTTTATCTGAAAAAATGTTACTGCCTAATTCTACAGAAAATTCAGATTTCCTGGTTTTCCTGTACTTTCAAGTTTCATCCCTTTGTCGACATCATTGTGTAGCTATCGATATGAAAATTGATGAATTTATTGAATTTTCGCACAATTAGCAGTTTGTCACCAAAAGTAGCAAACATTTAGGGAACCCCCCTCCCGTGGTAGGTTTTGCACTGCCAAGCGCGTAGTCGGCGGGGGGGGGGGGTCGCGGGGGTCGCGACCCATCTTTTTTTGGTCGAACCTCAAAAAATTGTTTACAACGATCCCCCCTTTGGTTTTTATCGCCCGGCCGAAAAAAAATTTCTGATAGGTCTCCAATTGACCAAATTTGGCCTGAAATTCAACAAATTCTACTTTTCTTCTGGGGGCTGCCGCCCCCAGACCCCTGCAACTTTGTGGCGTACTATTCGTTAAGCCAGTGCATGTCTGCCAACAGTACATTCTGCTGAACTTACTTGTGTAATATACTGTCTACGATGTTTCCATCTTTTGTTTTACTTTGCTTGTCGGAAAATATTTCTGATACATCTCCAGCTGACTAAATTCTGCCTAAAAATTTCAAAAATCTCCATTTTTTCCTGGGGGCTCCCGCCCCCAGACCCCTGCTATCTGTGGCTTAATTCTCTTCGCGTTTTCACCACTGGCGACCCGAATCTCTCGGCTGTCTCTGAACTTAGGAAGGAGCTTCCTTTCATCCCCTCCAACTGCATGAGTATCAAATAAAAGCTCTAATCCATCCTTGCTTCTTGACATAAGTCAAAAAAAAGTTGTGCCCCAAAACATTGATTCCCGGAGCGCACGACTAAATTTCGATAAAACCCAAAATTAATCATAGCCAGCCGGCTCGGCTCGGCTCGGTCTAACCCAATATATAACAGTACATAAATTTGGGTAGAAGATAACGAAGAAGCCTAAGCCTTAAGCCTGAAGCCTAAAGGCAAGTAAGGAAAGCTTGAAAATGTGCAACTGTCACAATTGTCATACGACAGGTACAAAAGATCTTTCGATCACCCACTATTAGAATTCCGAAAAATTTTAGGTGCCCCTTCCGCTTGTTTGGACCCCCTCGCTTGAGCCTCCTCCCTGCCCCAAAAACTAAAACTGACAATTTTTTACTTTTTCTGGTCAAAAAGTAGAAATTTCAACAATTTTTGGCCAAAGGCCGGTACCCCCGTTTCCCCCAACTGCATGTGTTCCCCCCGGTCATGGTAGTCCTAAGGACACAATAATACGGGCACGAATGTAGGTCCTATACGTAGGGGGGTTCGGCGGTGACCTATCGGCCCAATATATGCCCCCAAACGTGTTTAAAATTGGAAAATCTGTATTAATCTTCAGTAGCTAGCTTGCAAAATCACCCAAAATTTCTACAAAGCTGGAAACAGATCTAAATAGATCTTTTTTATTTCAGGTGAAAGGAACGCCAATATCCGCGAAATTGCTTTATTTTCTGCAACACGTGATTGTATTGGAGCCTGATTCAGCTTTAAGGTATGCTTTGAGGTCGAATAGGTTAAATAATTCGGTCGATTCATACTTACAGCCGTTTGTCCATGAACCACCAGAAAAATCACACACAGTCAATGTAGAAAATAATAATAAATAGCGAAAAAGTAGTTCACAAAAAGTTACAAGCGTATAAGAATCCATTTTTTGCCATTACAAAAAAAGAAACTTTACTCGTGCAAAACTTAAATTATGCAAATTTAATTAAAAAGGTTAATTATAAAAATTTGAGTCATCTAGTGCAGTAATTTTTATAAACTGTACCGCAATTATAACAGATCACCAAAAAATTCCGATCTATGTAAATTATATACGTTTTTTTAGCTACGATATTTGGGACGAAATTGAAAGATTTGCTGCCAAAATTGTCTACGCCGGGGAAAAATCCAAGATTCCATGGATCGTTCGAGATTCTGAGGAAAAACTTCGTCAAAAAACAAAATCGGTCGCTACTCAAACGATGGCTCAAAAACCAAATTTCAAGAGCGTCGTTGCTTCTCAAAAGCCAGCGGCCAAAGCGGCCGTTCACGCCGCTCCTGCCACGGTGGTACTAAAAGGTTCAAGTTCAAAACCGACAAAATCCGATCTCAGAGACGAAATTAAGCGAATGTCAAAATATCCTGGGGCTAGCCCTCCCTCGCCGAAATTAGTGAAAACCAAAGCTTTGTCGGAAAAAGACATCCCAGGGGCACTGAAAGAAAGCGAAACGGAAGAAAAACATGCTTCGACTCCGGACTTATCCGCTTCCGCTAAAGAAAAACATATTCAGCGAAGAAAGCTGGATATCAAAAAACTCACACGCCAAGAGCATATTCAAAAGTCATCGGGATCGGAAGAGGAAGCTCAAAAGATCGGTGATGTCACAAAAACTACAACCGAAGCTCCGCCCCCTCCACAAAATATCCCAGAAGCTCCGCCTCTTCCCCCGCCAATGAAATCCAACATACCTCCAGCCCCGCCCCCTCCCCCGCAAATGAAATCCAACATCCCCCCAGCTCCGCCCCCTCCCCCCGTCCTCCCCCGCCCCGCCCCCTCCCCTCCTCTCTCTTCCCCCCGCCCCGCCCCCTCCCCTGCTCTCCCCCCGCCCCGCCCCCTCCCGTTTCGGGGAATCCAACTCCCCCGGCTCCGCCCCCTCCTCCACAGGCTGGCGCTGGTCCGCCCCCTCCCCCTCCGCCCCCCTCCATGTTCAAAAGCAACACCTTCCCCCGCCCCAAGGCCAAACTGCGCACACTGCCTTGGAACAAAGTACAACCCATCGCTCTTCAGACTCGTAAGTTAGGAACTCTGTTTACATTCACAGGCCTAGTTAACGTTTGTTTGTCCGTAAACATGTCCAAACTGTAAAGCCCGGTTCATACTTGTCCTTGTGCCTGTCGTTTTGTCCTTAAGCAACTGAGTGTGGCCCAATGTGACTATTTTGACCCTCACCAATTTGCCTGCGGTGGACCGTCCCGTACTCTAAACCAGATTGTGCGTGTGGGGGTGGATCCTTCCCATACATGGGCGTGGGGGGAATTGTTCCCACACAAAACTCGATCCCGCTCCCCCTAACCAGAACGAGCCGCTCCTCCCCTGATCGGTTTTCAGCCTGTGGAATTCCTCACTGATGACGGTGTTCTTTACTGAACCTGAGATTTTGAGATCCTTTATAATTTCCACCCCAAACTTTCCCCGGCCTACGATTTACAAAAATCAATCCTCCTTAACCTTTAATATTTAAAGCTTATTAATATTTAATTGACTTGATTAATCTGTTAAATATTAGAATATTTACCGTTTTAGAGGGAAACAATATCAATATGGACACAACAGGTGGATGTGCCAGAAATTGATTACTCCAAGGTTGGTTAGTAATAACCAACTACGAAAACCAGACTCAAAATAAACTGCCACTTACAAAATTATTTCAATTATGCATATCCATAGCATCCATCATGTTAGGTTATTATAGTATGAAATATAGAAAATGATACCTTCAGCCTAAAATAAGTTCAGTCCGTTTAATCCGATAAGAAATCGGATCCATTCCATATAGAGCCTACAAATTGCTTAAATATGAAAACTCGCTTCATATCAATAAGTGAAAAAATATTCTGAGATCACAGAATCCCCACAAATGATTAAAAATAGTTAAATGGGCCTAGAGAATTAGCCTCGTGAAAATGTGATTGTGAATATCTTAGGGTTCAGTTGGAAGAACTGTTCCGCAAACCGACAGCCGAACACAAAGCGGAGCGCTCAAAATCAACTGGGGGTGCCCTGAGAACCACAGATGAGGTAAAATACGATGCAAAACTTGCAAACAGCCAAGTTTCTTAAATTTAAGGACATTTACGAAAGCCGCTTTGGAGGGAATCGAACTGCCAACCTTAGGATAAATAATCCAAGGCCTTAACCACTCGACAGCTGAGGCCAAGACTGGACTGAATGAACAAGACACCCCCCAGCGTTCAGGAGAATCTGTAGACCACTATCCTTTCAAAACCTATGCATATACGACGATCAAAGTTGAAGAACAAAATCTAAAAACTAGCGATGCACCGAGTATTCGATATTCAGTATTCGGCCGAATGCCGAATAATATCCGCTTTGCGTTGTGAAATGTGAACCGTTTCGAAAATTGAAAGTAAAAATTTGAACTATCGAAAATTTATTCGAAATAGTTTTATATTGCTCGTATGAAATTTATTTACTTCACTCACCAATCTTATATACCTGTTTTATATATCTACTTAAATTTTAGAAGTCTAAGTTCGTTATAAACTTGAAAACCATTTAACATGAAGTAAGATCAATTGAAAAAAGTTTTAGTAAAAACCCGAAATTTTTTTACTAAAACTTCAACGAATTCTTGAATTTCCTTTAGATCCTTCTGTGCTTGATGAAAAGCGATCTCTGAATGTGAATATTTGCCTTAAGCAATTTCGCAATGTGGAGGATTTGGTGCAACAGATTGGATCGGCTCATAAGGACCCTTTGAGCCTGGAAAGACTGAAAGCCTTGCAGAAATGCTTGCCCACTGACGATGAAGTGGGTGGATTACTTAAGCCCGGTTCATACTAGTCCTTGAGGACATAAGGACAGGGACAAGGACAAACTTTGGTCAGCTGCACAGTGCACAGGCACACACACACACACATACACACACACACACACACACACACACACACACACACACACACAGTCACACACACACACAGTCACACACACACACGCACACACACACACGCACGCACACACACACACACACACACACACACACACACACACACACACACACACACACACACACACACACACACACACACACACACACACACACACACACACACACACACACACACACACACACACACACACACACACACACACACACACACACACACACACACACACACACACACACACACACACACACACACACACACACACACACACACACACATATACACATACATGTGGGTTGGGCAAGCCTCCCCTAGATTTAAAGATTCGGGAAAACCCCCCCTCAAATTTTACAAATCAAAAGCGCCCCTCCTTCGTGTAAAAAAAAGCTGCAAAAACTCAAAAGTTGCCCCAAATCATGTAAGATGCTTCAAAAAACAAAAAGCTAAAAAATCACTAGAATCTCTCGATTTTGCAATAAATCCCAATTTTACGCTCGCGTTTTTGCCGTTCACGCCCCCGAAACGTCGGGTCGGAAGCGAGGCAAAAGCCACTAAAATTTCAAAACATCAGGACGAGCCCCCCAGACTGAAAGCCTGTGTAGCTACATGTATGGTCATAGAGAATTGATATATCTGAGTTTAATTTCTTGCATACAAAATGAACTCAATACCAACTTTATTCATGCAAAAAATGATCTCGTTTGATTGGGCAGCTTTCTTGGATCAGCTTAAGGACAAAAGGATATACCACATGGACAAGGACAAGAACGAGTATGAACCAGGATTTAATTCCTACGATGGATTAGTTGGATTAAAATTTGTTTTGCCAATAACTGACATGACATCGGCTATGAATTCATTTGAGATTTGCCATAGCAAATATTTATCTGAATTATTTTTTTCAAAAACAAATGATAAAATCCTACGCGTATCTGAACGAAGCAAATTGGGCGCTGCCGAAAAAAGTATTACTGATAGTGGCTGAACAGCCCTACTTCAAACAAAAGATTCCAAGTGGCCATCGCTAAACAAGAAGTAACTAACTTTTTTGTTTTCAAAGTGAAGTAACACAGATAAGCTTTTTCATATATATAAATTCATTAATAGTAAATAAATAGACCTAATAAAATAGCTTTGAGTAGCAGTTAGCTCATTCTCTAATTCCAAGGGCTTTTTCATAATTTATATAAACTAGATTAGATTAACTAAATTAACTCAACTTAAAAATGACGAACGGTTGTACATTTTCTAGAACAACTACATATATGCAGGTATCCGCATTTATATACTTGCTAAATTTAAGTGAATTTACCTAAGTTAATCCTATGTAAGGTTATGAAGGTAATCTACTCAAGTTAATATACTAATTTAGAAAAAGGATTCCAGAATATTATGGTTCTCTTTCATGTTCTTTGCCAACGCGAGCTTACTTCAACAGCAACTGCAGCTTTGTCGGGCCATGTTCAGAAAACTGATGACTCACGATGGCCTAAAACTATTTCTGTTTCACATTCTCAAAGTTGGAAACTTTGTAAACTCGGTGCGTTTTGTTTCTTAAAAATAATACCTAAAAATCTCTTTCACATCTCTGCTGTTACTCCAACCTTAAAAAAGAAATCTTCTGTGTTACAACAGCTGAACAATCGGGGGAGGTGGTGTGGAAGTTCAAAGGTCAACAAAAACCTGGAGAGGGGTCCTATATCAACCTGGTAGAAAATTTTATACCCAAGGGGGAGGCGGGGTAACACTCTGGTGTATACCAGCGGCTATTCAATAAGATTTCATATCCAAACAGCTTACGTTATTTGAGATCCAAAAAATGTCTGTAGTGAGCTGATGTTTACAAAAAAATGTCAAAAGACAAAAACAATTCTGTTTCAGGGTTCGTACGCAGGCAACGCATCTGGCTTTAAAATATCAAGTTTGGGCAAACTGTCGGATTTGAAAACCAACAAGCCCCGGGTGACCTTTCTGCACACGGTGGTGGAGGAAGCCAAACCAGAAATGCTCAAATTCGTCAACGATTTCCAGGATCTACAGACTACTGCCAAGTAGGACTACAATGTAAGTTCCAAGGGCGTTTAAATCTACATTTGTTTTCGACAGGAGGGTGGCAGGTAACCGGATGAAAAAATTTGGTTTATTATATCGCAACTTTACAGTTATGTCCTACAGGAGCGGATCCAGGATGAAATAGGGGAAGGGGGAGGGGCAGACAAATTTTGAAAATTTTGTTTAAAATTTCTTTTTTTTTCAAATTATCTTGAAACTTTAATATTGCTTACTTTTTTGTGTGGTGTGTGTTTGTGATGTGTGTGTGTGTGTGTGTGTGTGTGTGTGTGTGTGTGTGTGTGTGTGTGTGTGTGTGTGTGTGTGTGTGTGTTTGTTTGTGTGTGTGTGTGTGTGTGTGTGTGTGTGTGTGTGTGTGTGTGTGTGTGTATATATATATATATATATATATATATATATATATATATATATATATAGTCCCAGGACAGCGCTAAGTCAATAGGAGGCGAAAAAAGCTCAAAAATTACACCACATGAAGGGAGGGGAAGGAATTGCCACGGGGAAAAATGAAGATTCGGGATTACAGTAGTATTTTAAGCACGTTTTCAAGTGTATTAAGTTCCTATATGAAATCAAAAAAGCTAGGACACAGTCATCGGACATCTTAAAAAATGCAAATATTCTAAAAGAATTCAAATTTCTACTAATCTCTAATAATTTATTGTGTTCAATTTTCTGTTAAGGTCGCAGCACGCAAACGCGTCCGTCTCATGTGCTAAGCGACGTTGAATAAATTTTTTAGCAGTAGTAGTAGTCGTCATGAAACATCAGGCAAGGCATAAAGTGTTGGTTTCATTTCAGACTGTCAATCGAAGGAATATTCGGTGAATGCCGTCAACTGGTGGCCACTGTAGAAGGACTGAAGAAAGACATCGAAGCAACCAAAGACAACGAACTGATAGAACAGTCAAAAACATTCCTGCAAGTAAGAAAACATTCTACCACGCGTGTTGACTGTTGAACGTAATAGTAAGCAA